>VZRW01006931.1:206507-239122 GCA_013398125.1 Aegotheles bennettii
GGGGGGAGAGAATAAATGATTTTAAAAGTATTATCAATTATAAGGCACTAAATATTACTTCAGGGCATTTTCTTGTTTCATTTATAATAGTACTCAAATTTCATCTCTGAAAACTAAAGAACAACAAATATGCTGTTAATATGCAACCATCTCCAGGTGATTTATTCTCATTTCTGTTAGTTTTTATGTCTAAACCCAACCACATGGTTCAGCCTGTACATCTATGTAACTGCCAGTAGACTGGTTAAAGTTGATTAAGGATATATTCAGAGGGTCTCTGCACTTCAATATTCTGTGTACTAGGGTGTTTTTAAGAAGCAAACTTAATATACAAGATATAGGTTGAACTTTATTCCTGTCTAAGTTTATTAATAATCCTATCTTTGTTGAACATATTGCAGCTGATAGCTGTAGCACACAGCAGCTCAGCAGGAGTAACAGGTGAATTCTAATTTTCATTATTTTTTTAAAACACAAAAATGAGATGTGTGTAGGGCAGTACTTTTAAAAATATATATGGATGTATATTATATCTGTAATAATAATAAAAATGATGTTGTTGGACAGATGAGCCAAGCACTCAGTGGATATTCAGCAAGAAAGGAGTGATGTCTAGCAGATTAAAGATTAGCCAAGAGCAGTAACAAGAAAAATCATGAGACAAAATAACATAGGCGAATTTGTACATAAATGACTCATTATTAGTTCACCTGGAGATAAGAAAAAAGGACAAAATGATTGGTGATTTCAGGCTCACTTCAAACAAAAACTTGGCTTGCATTTTTTAACAAAAGGAATCAAAATGTTTCTTTTTTGCAAGACCCTGAAAAAATATTTAAATTTTAATGAATATTTTTCAAGGATTTTGCTTTCTCAATCACAGCATTGGCAAAACAAACCTGTAGTGTCAAACAATATACCAAGAAACATCAATGCATCTGTCAGTGCCAGTAATTTGTGACCCCACCTCTATTTCTGCATTTTTGATAGGCAAAGCCAAACTCAAAATACTTTGGAAGAATGTCTAGAGGCAAGAAAAAATATGAGTGATGATCTGGCTTATCATTATGAAGACAAATATAAATTCATTTTTTAATGTGTTTCCTATGATACATATTGTATACAATATTCTTTTATATGCAGCATGTTTGTGAATATGCTACTATATGTATTCAACATTTTATTTTTATATATATGTGAACACATAGCTACTCATTCAAATTCTAAGTTTATGTCTGTGTTCTCTTTAATTTCTCTATTTGTCTCTTTAAGAAATTGAACAAAAGTGAAATTTCATGACAGATAACATTCTTTGGTATTCATTTCAGTAGGCTGTAAATAGCCATGAATGACCTTCTTGTCTTTACCTTTGATTTTTAAAACGTTTCTTGGCGCTTTAACAAATGGTTCACCACATTTCAACTGAAGGGGAAGAAGATGTCAGTGACTTGATGGATGCTTTTTACTATACTATGAGTAGAAAGAAGACATTTAGTACCATGTATTCTCATGGTTTATTTTACAATCCTATTGAATATGTGCAATTTAATTGCTAGAATATATTGCTAAGAATATTGTTAAATCTTTCTGTTTGAAATATCTAAGGGTGTCTAAAAGACATATAGCATTTTCCCTGAAAATTTTATAATGAAGCAAATCTGAAAAGATTTTGCTCCTAAATCTTTATTGAAATTTGCTCTTAATCTTGGATACAACGTCTTAAAATTTTGTGATAACATTGAGAGTACACATTATGTTGCAACATCCAAATAACTTCACAGCATCATCAACAACAAGAAAATAGTTATTGACAGAAAGAGCTTTCTGTAAAGAACTGTAATTAAAGTTGTATGCACTAAATAATAATAATAAGCTAATAGCTACAAGACACTTGTATTTTGGGAGTGGGAAAGATGGGCTTTGATTTGCTGTGGAAGGACCCTCCGGTATTTGGAAGCATTTCCTTTACATTAGATCCAAGCCTCATTTAATTTTTAATCCACTGTTGGTTCTCACATTCTTTTGCAATTAGTACATACTAATGTGAGATGACAGACAGACTTATAATTCACTTGGGGCCAACTCCAATAAGACTTTGATGCCTTAAATTAGATGCCATTACACCAAACCGTACTCAACAATCCCTCACAGAGATGCCTATGCAAACTTCTTCCTTTTTGAGCTGAAACTACATCTGCTGTTATGTTTTTTGTCATCAGTACATTTGAAATTTCTCATCTTTCTATAAGGTAGCTCAGAACTCCTATGAAAGTGATGGATTAATAGAATAAAAGATTGAGCCTTACAGTATTGTCAAACCAGTATGAGTATACTAAGTACACAAAAAGGCCTGTCAGAATGGCCAAATGCACAAGTGAAAATTGACCCATATATACTCCCTATATAAGAAGTGTCACATTCTTTGCTCCACTCCCTGCTTTTCTTACCAAAACAGTATTTGAATAGGTGCTTTCTGTTCTCTCTATTCAAGTCAAGTGCAAACAGATACGAATGCAAGCAAACCACAACTGTGACACAAAGGCTACACGAAGCTCACAAAGACAGACCATCAGGTACCATCCTACTTAAGTAACAGCTTTCACATTTGCATTCTGTTCTCCTTTCACAGGACATGTTACAAGTCTGCAAACCAGTCCAAACACACAATTTATGTTATTCTAACACAGAGCCTGGCAATTTCAAAGGTGACCCCATTTCCAGAGGTAAAATAGCTGAACTTACCCATTTTTACTGCTCTATTGCCAAAGTAAGATGGGCACAGAGCTACACACATCGCAGTTTTGCCCTCACCCTTTTACATTCAGGAATACTCATTCACAACCTTTTGCATTCTGCTGCTTATAGAAAGTGAAGGCACTATCTCAGCTTGCCCTTCTATGCTCTCCACTTTCTCCTATCAACTCATCTCACAAGCATTAACATTTTATTGTTCATTTCCTGCTGGTCTATAAACATTGTCTTTCTCTTGGAATTCTTTTCGTTCTTTTTTTTATTTCTTGTTTCCTTTGCTGGCCTGTTCTACAGCTTCCCATCCTTTTGTATTTGTTTCCTAACTGTGGCTAGCCTGAAAATTAACTTTGAAAGTGGCTCCTTTTATCCAAAAGTACTTTTTCTCCCTTGAATATCCACACTCCACTGACCTCCTCTTTCCTTCTCAATTAGGTTTACTGAAGTCCAGCCAACCCTTATGTTGCATTCAAGAGAGTATTTCTTATTAAATAATCACATTGTGGGAGTATTATCGTGTCAGTTCTCAGATAAGTAGAGGCAAATTCTTTAATTCTTCTACCTTTTCAGTTTGACAACCTTTTCAGTTTGACAGTCTTTCCAGTATGGACATAAACTGGACTTTCAGATTACAGAAATATTTTCCAAATTCTCCCACATTAACACAGAAATTTGTACTTTCACTGCGGAGGATGTCCCAACCATTACAGTGTCAAACCATTATAGTTCATTTTTTATTTGGCAAATTAATAAGTTTTGAATTTCCAATCTATAAAACAAATGGTGGCATAGAGATTTAGAGGTAAGTGGGGAAAAATACCATTTTCTCTCCAAAAAATTATATTTTCCACTTTGATCAGGAAAGCAAAAGGTGTAAGACCTTTGTCTCCACGGCCTCACTGTAACTTTAGTTCAATGAGATTCCAAGGAATATGGGAAGACTTATTAATCCCCCAAGGCCTGTAAACTGGCTGTTTTTCCCTTCTTCAACTTCTGTTCTGGGTGGGGTTATTCGTTTTCTAAAATTCTCTTAAGAGCTGAGGCAGTGGAATTTTAGGCTTCAGACTTAATAAAGGAATTTTTTTTCCCTTGGGTATGCAGCACTGGGAAGAGGTATAAGAAAGTTCAAATACAAAATGAAAATAATCATTTCACATCATCTGTTATTTTTATCCAGTTCAGGTGACTAGAGAAAAATGTCAGTTAAGTCAGTAACATTGCATCAACACAAAAATAAGCGTATTTCTGGTATAGAGGTGTACACTAGCTCACTAATGAGATTTTAATTTAAAATGACAATTTACTTCCATACTGCCAAATTGTATAGAAAAGATTTATTTATACACCTAATGAACCATAACATGGAGATCTGTAGAGGAGTACTATTCTGTGGAGCTCCTATGAGTTTTTCATCCCTATTTAATTTTTACTCTACTGACTGGTAATTAATTCTGGTCATTTACTTTGACAGCTTTTTGTCAGCCAGCCAGGTGTAATCTACAGAAAACACAGAAAAGCTACAACACCGAGATTCATACTACTGTACATGTATATCTGATTTATGATTAAAAAGGCAACAATGTGGAGTGGCTTTTCAATGGACTTATGCCTAGATTAAACTGATTTGGACACATAAATGGCAGGGGATTTATTAGGCGGATCCAAGAAAATGCAACGGCTTAAGAGGCTTAAGTTCAGCGGCTATCATTCTGTGCTTAAAGTTAGCTGTACATGTAAAATTACAAGCACAGTTAACTATTAAAAGTAGCAAAAATTCTTATTTGGCTATCTGGTTAATGCTTATTCCTTGGTTATTAACTACTAGATTTTCAATATACAGCTTCCTTTCCTTAATATGCCTTGTAGCTATATAAATTATACCTCAAAGGAACTTGCTATATACCTCAAAGGAACATCTATATGCCTTACTGTACCATTTCACTCCAAAGAAGACTCAGTAAATGTATACAGCTGCATTAATTCCTCTTCAGAAAATCTAGTCTAATTTATACGCTCAAAGCTTCCAGCAAATGGCTCCATCAGGGCAGGAAGCTTAAATTTATCTCGGTGGAAATGTACAATTTTTCAGTCTGGGAACACTGTTTTAACACCTCTGCTTGAAGCCACCATTCTCAGCATGAAAGGTCTGTATCCCTGGGCCGTTATTGATGACTCTTCTCTGCCCTCCTAACATAAATTTAGCCATACGCTACTCTCCTAGCTGCTAGTTGCCACTTCTAGTCTCATACAGAGATTCAACGGTTTCATGATACCAGTGCTCTCTAATACTATTTGAATGATTCCCTTATGATTTCCAGGACAAAGCATACTGCATACCTGCTTTCAGGGCTTCTCTCTCTCAGCCACAGCAAGCACCTGCTGCATGGCCCAGGACATGGCCCTCACAGAGGTCACAGGTCCCTCCTTGCAAATTTTTAATGTATCTTTGCCTGAAAATCATCTATTAAGCCACATCAGTTCCTATTAATGTATAATTCAACAATTAATTTTGGGTAGCCTTGGCAGTTTATGATTTTACCACAGTCAGCTTCTGCAGCTGAAATGATCAGGGTTTCAATAAGTGAAGGGTTACAAACAAGCCTTAAACTGTCTTTTTTCTCATGAGTTTATAACTTATAATGATAAACGAGAGCTACAGATAAGAGAGACAATTGTAAGTTATGCTTGTAGCACGTGCCTTAGGCCAGGAGCCATCTAAATGTTTCATTTTGGCTAGCCCTCTAACACACTGGTTCTTGTCTTTCAGCAGTCCTGAAAAAAGCAGATCCCGAGAAAGGATTTAAGGGAGACATCAGTAAACAGTAAGTTAAGAATTCAGTTCAGTGAAAGAGAGGAGTAACCAGATAGAATGAACACTTAAACAACCAGGAACAAGCTCAAGATCAACCTCCCTAATGAAACGGGAGGTGATGGGAGACTAACTCTGTGCAGTCAGGAGCATGGAGTAGGAGAGTGAGAATCTGCACGGAAGATCTGAGGATTAAGACAAGAAGTTTGAATTCACTACGTTTAGAGTTGGTGGAAATTCAAAAAAAGAGTGGCATGACCACAAGTTATCTGGTAATCATTATTATGTTGCAGTTTGTTCTCTCTGGGGAAAAATAAAATATTTCAGAATCTTTTTTTGAACTGAATTGTTGACTCTGGTTTGTGCGACCACAAGTATGAAGGGCACATCAAAAGCTTATGATAAGAGCATTTTTCCTACTCTCACAGTCTCCCTTCAATCTTCTAAAAAAAAAAAAAAAAAGCAGCATATCAGCACCACAGGAAATTAATACTAATTTATACAAAATTTCCAGCTGAAATAATCTGCTGAATATGCGTGATGACAAACAGCTTTGTTTTAATACACTACATTTGTAGGGGTAATTTTCATTATGACACATCTCAGTCCAGATTTACTAAAGTCAGTTAGACACAGTCTACCTAAAGATGGAACAGATAAATATGCTTCACGAGGCAGGAAAGATTCCTATTAAAAATGAGTAAAGCAGAAATGAACATAAGCATTA
Source organism: Aegotheles bennettii (assembly GCA_013398125.1). NCBI lineage: Eukaryota > Metazoa > Chordata > Aves > Caprimulgiformes > Aegothelidae > Aegotheles > Aegotheles bennettii. Next base: position 212,792 of record VZRW01006931.1, read on the forward strand.
ACACATAGCAAAATACCAAAAAATTATTTCCTCAGATATTTACACTCCACTGAAATGACTGGGAGTTATCCAGGACCAGCCAGGGTCAGAATCCAGGTTGTACTGACTTTCAGCACTATGCAGTCTTAGTTAAAATCAGTTTAAGTTTGGTTAAAATTAGTTTATGTCTGAATTTGGAAATAATGGAGGCTAGGGGATTTCACTTTCAGAGTCCTTGTCAGATTTGGCCCACTTAATCCTTTAATTAGAAGTTGAACTTTCTAAGTATAAAAACAGAAACAGTACATGCCTCCCATATAGGAACATATGGGAAAAATAACGTGTATAAAATTAATAAAAATCAGAGGACTTAGCTTTGGAAAATACTGTTAAAGTATAGAAAAGTCTTCACAAAGTTTTGTTCAATTTTTTTAGTAGAAAATAGAATCCAGAAATATTTAGTTATATTATTTCATGTTAACATTGATGATACAGCTGACTACATTTAATGAGTTTCTCAATATTTATTTCAAAGTAGTGCTTTACAGCTTGAAACGAATACCAGTGCTGGCAGGTGTCAAGACTCAATGGCAATTTACTTTCAGAGTAATGATGCAAATTACACACTTGAATTCTACAAAGAAAAGTACAGCAGTAAAATATGTAGTGACAGTACTATGAAGTTTGTAAGGAGTGTGACGGATCGGCTTCCTGATATATCTGGTTTACACAGCACAACAACATTTTTGTGACTAGCAGCGAATGCAGAGTGCACTTAAATTTAGCTATGTAATCGCTTAAAAGCTGTGTTTCTTCCTATTTCCAGAGCCTAAATATTTTGCTCTGATTCAGCATTTCTCTACATTCTCTTTACTAAATTGAATGTTGAATAGGAAATCTTCCAAACCCCGCACATGTTCACTCACTTCTGAAATGATATAACAGAAATCAGTAATAGATAATCCCCTCAGTTATTTTATAGCAATGTTGAAAGAAAGTTAAAGACTTAAAGGAGTAAAATCTAGTACAGATGTTAGAAGTCTGTATCATTATTAATAGATTTTTTTATACGAAAACAAGAATTATTTGGATTTTTATTTTAAAAGTTATTATATAAAAAACCTGCTCTCAAAAAGAAGCAAGTCTATGTAAGTTATTTGAAATTTGTAAAAATGTGTTACTAACCCTAAACAACTACAGAAAACACAGACCTAATAAAAAAATCCCATAGTAACTATGGAAGATCAATAAGTGAATTCAGACATATAAAATCTTCTCCATAGACAGAATTTTCAACATTTCAGACCACTAAGGTAACTGCCTTGTGTAAAGGCTCAGGTTAGTGGAAAGGAAAATATAGACTACAATCCAGCAAAGATTTAAAACACATGCTTAACTTCATGCAGCTAAATAGTCCCATTAACGTGAAGTTAAGCATGTGTGCATGTCTTTGTAGGATCATACTCAAGTGATCTCTCTTTGATGAATGTTTCTTTCTGTGTTAGCAGGGAACGGTGTTTGATCAGGCCAGCATGGGGTTAAGCACCCTTTATCTTTTACCTCTCTACTTAAAGGACCTTACTATGTTGGTGGGGATGAAGATAAGGACCAGAGAAGCAGCATTCAGCCCTGAAGGTATACAGTTCAAATTCTGGTTATTTTAAGAAGAGGAGCCTCTAACAGAGCTGAAGCTGAGGGTCTAATTGGAGGATTTGTACCCTATGGGTTCCTGAGCTGCTTTGGGTTACAGACAAATTCCCGATCAAAATGTTTTAGATTTTTTTTTTCATAAATTATATCTAGTAATTATTATGGAAGTAGCTCTGCCAATTTCCAGATTAAATCTTGCTGTGCTAAGAATATACATCAATCATTTTATTTTCCATTCCCCTCCAACTATGGTAAGAGGCCCATTTGTGCATATACCAATACAATTTTTTTTGCAGTTTGAATCTTAATTGCAATAGCAGTGATTGCAAAATTGCTGCATAATGTATCACACCGAAAAACTGTGAGCCTAAGCTGAGCTCTAATTATACATTCCTCTCTTAGTTTCTTCAAGTATGTTCACTACAGTAAGACTAGTACAACCATCACCATGACAGTAAAAGTGTGCCACAACAAACAATATTTTGTGCAGAATAAAAAAGAGAACTCAAGGAACTGTGTTTCCTTGGACAGTATAACTTCCAGTTGCTTAAGACTTTTCATAGTGTAATTCTAGAGTCTCTTTACAAACACAGTAATCATACCTAATAAACACATTATAACGTGGGCATTCTTGGATGTTTTTTCCACTCAGTTAAACCAACACAAAGAAAGATTCTGTCATTTGTCTAAGCAGTCACTAATCTAGCAATAGGCAGAAACAGATCCTCCAAGTTCCTGTTCTCATTTTAGAAGTACTTAGAGGTTTGATTTTTTTCCCCACCAATTTTATTGAAAATATATTTTGTTACACTTCTTCCAAATGGAAATTTATAACTGCATATAACTACTGCACAAGGGACTGTCCGAAAAAGACACATGACTTGACTGTGTATGCCACAAGGACATAACCACACATGCTTCCTAAAATGAAAAAGGATTCAAAACATATGAAGTATATCAGGAGAGAATATAAAAGAGAATTTAACAAAAGGAATCCACCCTAGATCTTCTGGTGAAGAAAACCAACTGAGGATTATTAATTGCCACAGATATTCCGCGGCTGTGAAAAATGTTGTCAAAAGCTAAACTGATCCAGAATATAAACAGAATAGAAAGCTGAGAAGTTGCATGAAAAAAATATTTATGCTTTTTCTTAAAGGCTGTTTTAATATTCCATATATTGTTCTAACAAAAAGTGGATTTGTATGTATTTAAATAAGGAATTGTATTAAAACTAACAACTGACTCATTATACATCCCTTAAATTGTAGCATCCCTGAATTATGGTTTCTGATGGCTCTGCATCTTCCTAACTTTACAGCTAACACTCCTTCCAGTTCTTATTATTACCTCATTATTGCCATTCTTCCTTCATGATGTTATGGTGACTAAAAAATATGTGACTAGAAAATAGTAGCCTTCCATACTTCAATCCCCTGACTTCCCCTGGGGGAGTGGATTACTGAATCATAATACTGGTATCTGTTAGTTAATGCTGTGGGCTTCACTCAACTTCAAAGCAAAGATATTAAAGGCTCGTTTTCCACTACAAGGCAGGTGTATTTTTATTAGCTCTTTTTCAAGATTGCTATGACTTCACTTGTGGATATCCCGCCAACAGCCATTATTGAAAGCTGGACTATAATTGCTACGGAACATGCAATGTCTGAAGCACTAAACCAGTGTTACTGCAATCCTCCAACAATTGACTGAAACCAAGTGTTACATCATTAAAGCTGAATTACAACACACCCATGGCGTGTTTTCCATGTGTGCTATTTTAAACAATAGCAGAGAAAAACCTGGCTATAAATTCACAGATCCCAAATTTGTTCAAAATTCATGAACAATGAGGGCTGTCTGACAGGCTCTGCTGGCTCTATTTTAGTCAGAAATGTCACGCACCATAATTAAATGTCTGTTTGGCTTTTATTGGAGATGGAAATGCTAGCTTTAGTTATAAATTTAAACAACCTGTCACAAGGGGAGACTCCACATTTGTATAGTTTAGGAAAGTTTAGCAATTGTAATTGCTCCAGGAAAGACAAATAAACTAATGGAAACTGTTCTATTTCTTAATTGGCTTTGCATTGGAAAAAAAAAACAACTAACATGGTTATGGTATAGCTTTCATCTGGTTCGAACCGACTGCTTTGGTAGGTAAAGTTAGTGTACCAATACTTTCCATTGCTGTTGTTTAATTTTCACACAGAAATTAACTGAAGAGCAAGGTGATCACAGCTTCTAGGTTAAGGAAAGGAAGATGCCATTAAAAAGTGGCAACATAATACCATCAGTCTTCCAGAAAAATGTTTAGTTCAATTCAGCGCAGTTCGCCCTGATGCTGTCCAAGTGGAAATATTTTGCTGTCACACTGGTATGCAGAGGCTATTATAGTTTAAGCAAATCCTGTAATTTTTCTACTCAGCTTCAGAAATTTTACAGTGCCCAGATTCCAGTGGAAAATATTTGATCACTCATATGCTTGGACAGAAATTTGTCACCTGGAATAGAAATCAGGGTAAACCTGCCAGCATCCTTATGCAGACAGGCTCTGCAAATATACACTAGGCAAGATCTCTGCCAAATAACTTGTGTCTGGCCAATACCACCTTTCAAATAGTCTATGAATACCAGTTGCCAATAAAGATTCATTATACCATGCATAGGTAAATATTATTTTAGGTTTTGCATCTACAGTTTTAAGCTTACACAGTAGCAATTTATTTGCTCTCCACATATTACGTGTCTGCAAGTTTCTGTGCAGTAGCCAATCACAATATTCACACTTCTCACTAGCACCTAAACAATGTTCTTTTACTTAAAATAGATCACTGTCAGATGTAAACATTTCCAAGTTATGTTTTTCACTAACACACAAAGTACATACTATGGCTATTTTAAACAGTAGTATCACATGCAAGACTTCACAGTAGATGTTATAATCATCTAAGTCTTTTCCTTCTGCACTGCTTTTCAAGAAGATAATAATTTCAGCTGGTTTCTTTTATCTATTTAAATGTAAGTCAAAGTATAATGACTTCTAGCTATGAAAATGTATGCATATACTAAATTAATTTAAAAAAATAATACTATCTCTGTATTTCTCATAGTGAAACTTTAGAGCCACTCCCTCAGGCATGGTAGATCCTCCAGAATAGTTGTAAATCATGCACTGGGTTACAGTTGTTAAAAGAATAAAAACATTTTAGAAGGGAGCATGTACCACTTCCACCATAAATATTTGTCTTATGTCTTCATTCTCTCTTGTTTAGAAAAAGCCCAACAATTCAGATTATTTCACTTCAGAATGCTATTTACTTTTTCAAAATTGTATCAAACTTGCTGTTGCGAATTTTCTCATGCAGTTGTATTGTTGATTTAATTCTCACTTTAATTTTACCACTATTTTCACCTGTTAGAACTACATGAGGACAATACAGTGAATAGATTTGATTCCTAGAAATGTGATAGCAATACCATTTGGCAATATTTTTTTCCCCTACCATTTTCCCATTTACCTGACTAATCAAGTTGCTATCTCTTCTCCTTCCATTACATCCTTTTACACAACTTCATCAGTTTATTCTTCCTCACCTCTTCCTATCATAAAGACTTTCAGTGTCCTTATGTCTCACTAGAACTTCAGTTATTTGAAGCTCTCTCCTGAAATCTTTCTTTATCATTGCTTATACATTACTTCACATTTTCTATGGGATTTGTTCTTTCCTTCTTTCTGGAAATGTTTGTAAATACTAAGGCTTATTTTAGAGGGTCTATTTTCATATGAAGAGAGCTAGCATTTGAAGTTTTACCCAGATTAAGAGCAGGTGTCTCTGTTCTTGTGTGAACCATCCAGGACAGCTAACGGCAAAGATTTAACTCCTTTTTAGCACCTTGATCTCTAATTCTTCCTGCTATTGATTTGTCAAACATTGTTTATTCTCAACACTACTTGAATTTATTCCTGGTTTTGCAGAAGACATTGGTGGCTGAATGATTGCTGTACCACGGATTAATCCTCAATCAATTCACTCCAACAATAGTAAACTCTGTTGGTAGTATTAGAGCACTCTATTGCAGGGTGACCAGGGACCAAATTTGGTCCCAGTTGTCAGAAAATCTCATTTTCATGTGTTCAAAAAAAACCTAAATAAATCAAGTCTCACCACCACTTACCACCCTGAACTCAACAAGGTTAAATCTATTCATCTGCTGTATACTTTTCCTTTTATTTAAAGATATTTCCATCATTTTTTTCATTTATTCAAAAGATCTATTGTGAAGATCTTGTATGAAGAAGGTTTGTTTTGTGCCATTATGTATGGCTCAGTAGATACAACAAGTTTTTGCACCATCATTTATAGCTCTGATACACCAAGTTTTTGTGCTAACTCTGCCCTTGTTCTGCTTTTGTACTCCTCTACATATTATTACCCCCAACACAAGTTCTATCATATCTATGCAGATCTCACTCTCTTCTTGAAGTCTTGTCCTCTTCGCCACACCGCCAACTAAATTGTAGCCTTCTCTATTATTGTGTGTCTGATTGTCAGGTTAAATATAGTTTAAATTATTTATCTCCTCTGTTTCCAATTAAATTTTGCTTCCCTCTTTCCCTATAATTCTAGATATCATCATCACTGTTTATGTATCAACTTCAGTTCCCGTATGTCCTGAGATTCCTCATATCCACATGCACAGATTCTTTCCTAACAACATACCTGAGATAATTAGTCTTATTGATTCATGCACCTAGGATTCTCATCCAGGCCCTTGTCTTCTCATATCTCTGACACAACAATTCTCTCTGCCAAAACCTTTACGGTTCACTGATGTCCACCCAGAATGCTACTGAAATAAATCTGTGTCTTAGGCTGTCCCTTTGGCTATATCATTTCTTTCTATGTACATCATTTCCTCTGGCTCCCTTTTCAAAAGTAAGCTAAATTTCAACATTATAAGGATCTTTACAGCATATCTCTCTGTTCCCTGAGATAATTCTGTTAGCTTCCATTACCAACATGCTCAATTTTCATAGAAATACTTTGTGATTTCTCCTCCAATGGTCCTAATGGTTGTCCACATTCATCTGCTGCCTTTTATCTCAGGTTCACACTGTACCTGGGAATAGGACTACCATTTTGTTCTGGGTAGTTCTGACAGTACCTTGAACAACTGTTAGAATACCTGGATGCCAACTAGTTTGACTTCAGATTTAATAAAGGAAATATTTACTCTTACGCAGCACATTGCAAATCATAATTGTAGCAAATAAGTATTTTGAAGTCCAGCCTCTCATTAGTGCATTAGAATACTGATTTGCAAAGTGTTTCAGGACAGCAAAGGTCAAAACCACTCAAATGTTAAGAAAGCACTAAATAGACAGTTGAAAAGTATTTTCCTCTCTAAATGTTTTGAATCGGAAATAATATCAATTTTCATATTTGGAAAGCATTTTTTAAAACCAGATTGTCCAGAAGAATATTTCAGAGCTGTTTTTCTTTGCATGCAATAACACCTCAAATGTGAATATAATTGTTTGTGTTAATGGAGGGATTTATTTACACGGATTACTCCACAGTTTTTCTCAATTCTCTTTACAGTGAGAGCAAAATAAAATGGGAAAGCAAGTCACTAAACTACAAAATTTCATCGAATAACAAGCCAATCTATTCTACTGTTCAGCAACATACTTCAAAGTGCATATTCAAAGAGAATTTTTCAATTTTTAGCTCCCATTAAAATAAAACAACGAGGTGTTTCATGTAATGATAAGTGTCATTCTTAAGCTAAGCAGTATGAAAATGCTGGATGAGAACGAGCTCCAGAGAGCTTGCATTCCTTAAAAAATACTGTACATGAATAGTAACACATGCATAATTATATAATTACACTTGATGGCAGCAATAGCACATAGAGAAGACTATTAATAGCATGTACAATCTGCAGAAATCTCATGAAAACAAATATCCTTCGAAAGTATGAAAAGGTGGCACTTGGTGTAGAATATATTTTAGTTTTACATTTCATCATGATAATTACCATGAAAGAAGGGATCAAAGTCAAATGGCACAGCTGGCAGCTTGAGAATAATTTAAGAGGTGTACTGGCAATAGCTTTTTGGTTTCAGTAAGATGGACTGCATTAACTGTAATAGGGAAATGATGGTGGAGAAAAGTCATACAGCATTCTTACCTGGCATTAACACAACAGCTGAACCTGCGGTTTTGGTGACTTTATACAGATTTTAAGGGAGAAAACTTCCACTAATGAATATGAACAACAACAACATCTCCCCTGCAGTGTCCGACAAAACAACAATCCATCGCATTTAGGCTCAAATCACTGATTCAGAAACTCACGAGTACTGGGGAAATAAGACTAGCATGTGCTCATAGTATATCAAATCAGGGTTCCTCAACCTTGTCCTCAAACTACAAAGAGATAATCTGTCTGCAAGGACATGACTAAATACTTTAGAAATCAGGGCAGCTTGGCTGGAAGGATGTAATGTAAGCTATGCAGATAATGCTGTATAAGCCCAAGGCTCTTCTCTCATTTCCCACTCTCCCTGTAAAGTTGGAATTTTACAGTATTGCAGGGGTGGGATCACAGAAGCAACTTCTTATCATTCAGTTCCTTCACAAAGAAAGTAATAAAAGGAATTTGGGAGGATGTACAGATTCTCCCTAATTTCCATCCTTACCCTGGCTCTCTCCCAGCTTGTTACGGTTACCCTTTGGACCAGCTGTGCTCTGCATGGACTGGAGAGGGTCTGTCCTGTCTGACTTCTCCCCCACACCACTTCCTTCCACTCCACTTTTAACCTGGCTGATGTTTGAATAGGTATACTCTGTCCAGCAAGAATAATGTTGCATTTGATAATATGTTTTACAGTCACCAACTTCCAAGTCTTTCCCTCAAAGAAGATTGCACCTGAGCTTTCCTTCAAACAGCTGGATGTTCAGCAGAAGACATACTTTGATCTGTTATGAAAGGTATTAAGCATAGCTTCAGCTTCTTAGCCATTAAGCTAACAACACGGTTCCCTTTCAGCCACAAATTTCCAAAGATTATTTACATTCTAAAGACTCTGTTTAAGCCAAGAGGCAAACATTTGTCCACAAACAGTTCTGAAAATTAGAATCTCCTCTGCCAAATGTATTATGGGTTCTCTGAAATTACTGGCACATACCAAAATATGCACAATCTAACACATGCAGATTTTACAGTTGCAATATGCTTTCGTGTAGAGTTTAATAGTATGAATTACTGCACATTACGAAGCAAAATAAAATAATGAAGACCACGTAATTTGATCTACACAAGATCAAAATAAAACAGCAGAGGATGTAAATTAGTTGGTTGGGCAGATTTTATGTGGACTATCCAGGAAAAATGGACGAGTTTTGGTTGCATGCTGCTTTCACAGCTACTATTTTTGTTAGTTTTGCAATCTGATGCTTTTGATTTTTATTTGATGCTAATAAGTTCTGAAAGCCACAAACCTTACAAAGCCAAAAAAATAAACCTGGATCCACTAAAGATCCTGTTTCCCTCTTTCTTAGCTCTCCACTAGCCAGGACTGGAGCTGTCAGTTTCACATTGCTGAAAGGAGCAGATTTGATTCATCTAGTGGATTGAGACCTTTTTATAGGAACTTGGCAGAAATTAGTAAATACTTAGAAGGTGATAAATAGTACAATAAGATAATTCAAAAATATCAAGATGGCATTTATATAAAAATTAAGGCTATAAAACTGTATTTGTTCTATCACTGTTCTTAATCAGAGTAACACTGTAAAAACTGACATTAGTGGGAAATAAACTTATATAAGAATATACTGTGCTATTATTTTTTTTAATTATTATTTTATATTATTCATTGATATCTATGTACCACATATACACACAGTAAAACAGAGACAGGGTGTGAAAAAGCTGATCTGAACCTCAGGCCACAATATTCTACCAATAGCAAAGACTATGTTAAAAATTGACAGGGATTGCTTTTTTAATATGCAGTTTCCCTCTGCTAATGGACAGCTTTTTGCTTCCAACAGCAAGGTCCTCATATAGCCACTCAGATGAAACACTCACTAATCTCTGCTCTTGGAAGTAGAGATTGGACAATTTTATCAAACAATTTATTTCTTGAAATGTGTTATTTCAAGATTAATGAACTTACAGCAAATTGAGTACTTTTGCTTTTATTTTAAATGGAGAAGTTTGAATGAGATGCTTTTGTTTCAGAAAATATTTTCTTCTGATATTTGACTAATCTTATTTTGTAACAGTGGGGAAAAAGACAACAGGTTTTCGGTTTGTTTTTTTTTTATTTGTAGGTTCCATTTTGTTTTGATTTGTTTAGTGAAACTGAAAATAAAGTTTTTCCACAGCTCCCTCCATTACTTGAGTCAATGGTGCAGAGCACAGTGAGCAATTCCAGTTTGAGCATTCCAGCAGAGCTGTGAGTCTTTCCTGACCAATCTAAATACTTCGCACATTGATAAGACAGAACATGTTCACTACTGTGTAATTACCAACAGAGGGCCATAAAATGGTACAAACAAGTCTGAAGCATAATAGATTTGATAAAAAAATCTTGGCCTAGGATGCAAATACACAATTGCTTAAACTGTTACTTTTGGAAATTCTCCATAAGTAACTTTATTTTTCTTTTCATTTTTCAAGTTTTTAAATTAATTCACTGTGTAAATCCTTATATTAATCATCTCCATTTCCTTTTATTATCTTTTCCCTTTTCACACATAGAAAGAAAACAGCAAAAGTAATAAAAGAGAGGAGAAGGAGAAAGGAAGAAGAGAGGGAGAAAGTTAAAAATTGGACTCTTACTTAGAAAAAGCCTGAAATATTTTTTAGTGTTCGTTAAAGTAAAATAAAAGGATATGCCATTTTTTGTCAGCAAACTGCGCATTTTAGACTTTCATTCAGAGGGCATGAAAAATTCTAGCCAGTCATACCCTACTTTTTAAAACTTACGAACTTCTTCTCAGTTGTTGATATCTTGGTAACACATTTTTTGGTCCAATTTACGAGTCCGACAGTTGAATTCCTGCTTCTTAAATGTTTTATGGTCTGGGGATGGATTTTAACAAGACACAGATAACCCCAAAAGCAAATTACCACCCATACATGTAGTTTGGAGGATACATTTGGAATGGACTCCGTTTAGGCCATCTTTGCTTTTAGTGAAAGCATTAGACAACATTAGAATTAACTAGGATGATGGCAGCTCTATTCCCTGCTTACACAATGCACAGAAGTGAGGCAGGCCCTTTACGTATGCACAAAGACTGATATCTGCCCTAAGATGTTATAATCTAACTAGACTTCGTAAAGGAAAATGAGATAGCTATGGAGACATGTAGATATAAAACAATCCAGTAAACGGCCAGATTTTGTTCCCTAACGTCCTGCTTAACTGCCACTTTTAACTGTTTCCTATCTGACTGTTCTTTGTAGTCAACTTACTTGAAGACAACGAGAAGAGAAATAAATATATCTAGAAATTTATAGTTATATGCAGCTATGCAATTAATTCAGGTAATAGCAAAGTACAAAATATAGCCTGCTTTTATCCATAAAATCTAAAATGTTTAAACTAAACCAGGCATTTTCAACTGTGTATTAGCTTCCAATCAGCAAAATAAACAACGTACTCCAGGCATTTCATAGGCTCCACACAGACATAAACCAAATTAATTCTGTCAGGACAGATGTGATCACTCCCAGACTCTACAGGGGGTTGCTGCATTATTTTGCCTTAGTTTCAAGTGATAACTAGAGCTTTATATGTATTTTTTTCCCATAACACCTATTTCCAACTTTTAAACATACGAAGTGTTTTGTGTGTTCTGCATTTTGGAATCAGTTGTTAAACATAGCATTTGCTAATCTTCTTTCATCAGGCAATTTTTATTTGGCACTGGCAGGAGAAGAAAATTTTAAAACATTCTCTTTGCTTTGCATAATACCCAAATACAAAAATAAATACAGCATTGTTGCTTTCTCTGTATTCACTGCCTCTAAACATCACAGAAAACAGAACTCATACAAAGCAATGATATCACAAGGCAGTAATAAAATAAATCACAGTACAGATAATGGTTTGATTTTTATCTTATTGATATATTGCCCACTTTAGACAAGAGGCTCTGGCTGGTTAGAATTTAGCATGCAATTGCCCAGATGTCATGAACTCACTTTTAGCCTCTGTGGTTATTTCAGGTGCTGCTAGTAGAAAAACAGAGGTTCGACTTTTACTGTGCTTTTCCTTCTTTGTTATTCATAAGAAGTTTCTGAAAAAACAGACTGTGCAAAGGACTCTTTTTTTTCCCCCCAATCATCAATTATTGTAAAATACATTATAGAAAATTTTGAGTTAATTTCTACCTTCTAAAAACAGGTATTGACTTGGCTTTCCAATGGCCTATCTTACGGCCCAATTCTGTGGGTCCTACATAACCATTCTATTCCAGAATTGATAAGTTTTCATAGCTGCTATGCTCTGTTCACTGTTGCAGAAGTGGGAAGGGACTTTTATGGGAAGAAGAACCTTGTACCTACATCTCCTTTCTAAGACGTATAAATTGGTTAACCATGGACTGCAAGTCTGTTTTACATTTGAGTTTTCCCTATTTAAATATTGTGAGACAAAAATATCCAAAATGCTTTAAACACTAGGCTGGTTCTTTGTGGTCACTTTGTATCTGCCAAACCCAGATTTATTCCACATCAGAAATAGCTAGCTTAATTAAAGCTGTCATATCCTAAAAGTTAATTCAATCCCTCTGCCTGTCATGTTGAAGATAAAATTCAAACTCAGCCTTCTCCCTTCATGGTCATAGGAACACAGGTAAGATTTTTTTCAACATCAGGACAATTCCTACCTGCCAGTTGCATTAGTTTTGGTGGCAGACAGATTTGGGAAGAATTCTACTAATTTTGCATATCAGGTTATCTTAATAAACACATACACGCAGGTGAGCTTGATATGTTAAAGACAGCTTGGCCACAGAACACACACATGCACCGGCCACACATGGCAGAGCTGGAAGGCTCCCCGTTCTGGGGTGCTCAGCACAGTTGGGGAACACAGTCTGATGGATGCAGAAGGTACCCTCTGCTTCTCTCCCCACCATGTGCATGAATGGGAAATCTCAGCAAGCAAGTCACCGTCTTTCATGCAGGATGCAGCAATCGCTCGTCTTACCATTGCATTTGACTCTTAAAGACTGCAACGTGTTTTGCACTATAACTTTACATCAACTTTGAATGTAAAATGTATAGAGTGTAAATTGATCAATAAGCATGGGCTCTGTCAAGCACAGGAAACACAAGTCTGCTCTGACTGCCTTTGCACCTCCCCTACAGAATCCAAACAGCACGGGGTCTGTCTGTACGCCTGCCTCTCATTCCAGTGTACGCCAGCGCTGCTTCTGTTGTGATGCAGAGGTGCCTCTGTGCTTACACAGATGACTAATACTGCAAACGAGGCATTCTCTGAGCACTTCTTCACTGGAAGTACTTTTCTAAGCTCTTTAAAGGGAGAAAAAAAATTAAAAAGAAATTACTCTACAGATTAGCTTTCCTAACAGTACTGTCCCTGCAGAAGACATTCAGGGGTGAAACAAATACATGCATTTGTGCACTAACAAAAAAATGTCAGTTAATACTCTAGAACTGGAGCTGCAATTACACAGACAAAAATATCTACCCATTTGGAATATCTCAGTTGTCACCGGGGATTAATACTGGTGAAACAATTCACTGGTATGGAGATTTCTATTATTTTCCATGTATTATTACGATGTAGAAAAGAAAGCAGTTTGATGAAGTTTGTAGCATTACCAGCTTTTAGAAAAACTATGCTTTGACTTATGAGCAAAACCAGTCTGCAATGCAAATTAATAACAACATGTGTGAAATGGCAGTTTCATTTTTACAAAGATATTCTCAGATGTATAACTGAACATTAATAATTTTGCGTGGCTGTTATCTTTAAAACATTGCATACAGATACAAGCTAATCACTAATCGCTTTGGGCTAAGAAGGGTTAGAAAATAAACAACGCGAGTGTTTAAAATCAACGTGAGTGCTGATAGAACAAAACACAAAATTTCAGACAATATATGTGAATGTGTTTTCTATCTTTAGAGTACCACCTTTGCTTTATCTTAGACTGCATGCTTCTGATTTCTATTAAGTATGACTACCTGCTTGTCTTGTCAAGCAATTAAAGTGACAAAAGTAATAGCAGATGCCTCTTTCACAGTTAAAAACTACAGCAAGAAGACCACAGCTTGCATTTTATTACAACCACTCTATACAGCCTAATAATCGTAAGGTAATTGAAAATATCCTGATAATAAACCACTAGTTTACTTTTTTCAGACAAAATAAATATATAACCCAATTCAGGCTTCATTTTAACTACACATTAGATGGTTTCCAACTAGTCTTGATTTTTGTTTTATTTTATGATTGTAAATAAACCCTGGAAAATTCCTTCTCCCATTTTACCACCTGAAACTGCAGCTGTTGGCTGACACTATCAAAGCCTCGCAATTCCGAACTCACGTGCAAATCTCATCAAGTGCAGACACTTCTAATTGATTCCAGAAGTTTTTCTTTTGCTAAGATCAGCGGGCAGAAGAAGAATAATGAGCAGCTTTTAAGCAGGGGGGGCAGGGTGTTGAGCTCCAGGAGTGGAGACTTTAAAAGTTCCAGCTTGGCTGCTCTGCCAGAAATGCAGAGCAATTTTACGGTCAATTGGCCAAAGCATCTGGAACTATACATCATAGTCTTTAGTCAATGGTGGTGAAGCTGACTCCCAAACTGGCTAAGTCTAAAATCAGTAATGACTCTGCTGTCACACCTAAGTGGAAACTAACTTAATCTACTGCCAGATTTTACTGTGACTTTTTCTAAGGGACATTACTCCCTTTAGGGCAGTTGTCAAGAATATTAAAAGTCCAGTCCCTGGACTACACTGCATGGTATAGCGGACTTTTCTGAGCGAAGGTAGCATAGAAAACACAGACTACAACTCATGTTTGTTTAATTCCATGTGCGTCCACAAGGCTTTTTATCATAAGGCAGTAGAGTTTCCTTCCATCCCCAGATTAATTTCTAAAATACATTTCAGATACACCAGCCAATCTCATTAGGGCACAGAGACTGTATAAATGCTGAGGTCGTAAATCATAGCACAGGGCATGGAACTTTCACCTTAATGGAAACCAAATACGGGATATGCTGCTCTTCGAAATGTGGCATAGATGATCATAACAAGGAACCAAGGAAAAATGTTACAAAGCAGAAAACTATCATTGATGTGGAAATAAGTTCTTATGAGTAAATGTTCGTTTTAAGTCAGTACTCATAAGTTGGTATTCCAATGCTGGTAAATTACACTAAGAAACAAGTGAGGTAACAGCAAGTCTTTTTACGATGAAAGGAGAAATAAGTAGTATGGTAATACATCGCATTAAGAGCGACTGCTGTGGAATGCAGAATAGAGTGTAAAACAGTTCTTTAATAAAGAGATATTATATATTTTATCCAAACAAATTAGCTGACACACTCATAAGAAATACCAGAATTGTATCAAAGATCAGAGAAGCGATCTAGTTGGTAAAGAATACTGTCTCCAAAACTGTTTGGAACAGCTGCATCTACCAAGTTCAGATACTCCAGAGGAGTAAATAAATAATTTGACCACAACAAAGTTCATCTCTGCCTTCTTTAGTTAAGGGCTGAATTATACCCTGCAGCACAAGATTTTATATATCTTCCAAAGTTGGTTATATTTCTAATGCACCACATGCCCATGTAAAACAGAAAAGAAAACAAGTTCTTCATTTAAAATATCACACGTATACAATCTCTCCTTCTCTCTCTTTTCCCCAGTGAAAGTTGTCCTAGATTTTTGTCCTTCCTATCTGCAAATTGATACATGTCTGCCCATGCTTTCATAGCCAGGCAGCAGTGCAGGAGAGCCAAGGTGAAGAGGTTCGTTTTCAGACAAAATGCCTTAGCAGAAACAGAGGTAAAAGATAAATAAGAACATCAAGACAGTTATCTGTATTTTCTCCTCCAGCTTCCTCACTCCTAGCTCCTTAGTTTAAGAGTCTTAGTACTGAGATGCAGACACTATGAGAGTTGGTGAAAATATTTAAGACAAGAGTTCCAACAACATGTCAATGGGTCTCATTTCTACTTGCTCCTCATTAGTACTACTGTCAAATAACAGCCAGTGCTTGACCAAAGTCAGCTCATGGAATATGCTGGCTGTTGCCAAACCAGAGCAGTTGTATGGAAACGCTTTGAAGAGGTGCACCATCATCATAGATTTATTTTTATATATCGTGCCTGCTGAACTGTCACATAACTGAACACACAAGCAATGCTTTCTGCTACCTCCAGATGGTTAGGAGACTCCAGGCCCAGTCTGACAGAAAATTATTTGGCTTTAGCAATACACAGGATCATCACATTACACAGGCATGAAGTAATCAGCCTAAAGAAAACTAACTGGTATAGAATTTGGCTTCACAGATCCTCAAGCAGAAACACATCAGATCCTCAGTTTACTGTCTATAATCAGTCAAATACAATATCTTTGCCCCACAGGGAACAGAAAATGCATGCCGAGAAACATGTATTGTTCCACCTCCCACAAGAAAAAAAAGGGTCACTTTTCTAACTCTCTTAACTTCAAATTATAGTTTTGTTTGGATATGGAAAGGACACCAGGAGAGATCCCCCAGGAATATATCCTGAAAAGACTTCAAATACAATAGCAGGGAGAACAATACCTTCAAATGACCAGAAGAACATCATTTTCATACAGAACCAAGACCAGTAACACACAACTTCAAAGTACTGATAGACTCAATGTTGTACTTTCTAGAGTGTGGACACAGTTAATAACCATATTAAGCTTGCAGATTTAGTAAAAGTCCTTCTTTCTTACACACCTCCTGCCTTCCCTGAGCTTCAGGATTAGGAAACTTTCTTGCTCCACAGAAAATTGCATCAACTCACTCACCTGAGGAAAAATCTTTGGCTGCATTACTCAGACCAGCTGGACAACCCAATTAGCCAGGCAGAGACAGCAAGAGTCTAGAGCCAGAGGGCAGGACTGCTCTTGCTGCCAGAATTACAGTTGTTAACTGCTTTTATCACATCCACCTGAGATAATTTAGTGGCAAAATGGAAAAGGCTTGCTCCTCGTTTCCTTTGCTCTTCTCTTCTCTCTCACTGCTCCCCTAGTCTTTTCTGATTTCTTCTGTATTTTCCTCCTAGTTTTCACCTAGAAGGCCTTCCTCCCATGCAGCAGTTCTGATACTTGTCAGGCCTTTTCATGAGCCAAATATAATCATTTACAGCTTAAATCACCTATTTTTTACTAGTTAGAGTACCCTGTAAATAGTACTGCAAGTGGTTCTAAAATATTCATGAAAAATATGAACATACGAAACATAGTAACAGAAAAAAACCAACATGTATAGACAAGAGACATATACTTTTTCACTAATGATTCAACGTGCTATATGGCAAAATTGCACTTATCTGGTACAATGTGCACCATTAATTTAAGAATGTTATGACAGAATTATTTGTTACATTTTAGACACACTGAGTAGTGCCATCATGCCTCTTGCAATTTTTTTTTCTTCATCCCTAAGCAAGTGCCCTGAAAGGCATAATTTACAGAGTGAAAAAAAAAAGTCAGCAGAAATTCTTTTACAGGACGTTGTGCATTCATTCCTATTGAACACTGGATAACTAAGGAATTGTTTATTTAGTAACATATAAGAATGATGATGTAGGGAGGACATTATTTAAGTATAGTAGTGAGTACTGGAAATACAACATTAAAAAGATCAAAGGCAGATCAATCTAGGCGTATCTTAAAGATGCAGTATGTACATGAGGCAAACAAAAAGATTAAATAAATGGTTTAATGAACACCTCTCTAAAAACTGTAAATGGATTTAAAAGAGGAAGATAGCAAAGGCAGATAAAAAGCAAGTACATAAAATTACCAGGACATGTATACCAGAAATTAAAAAAATTGCTTATGAGATATATCTATGTTTATGGACCTCACAAGAGACTCAAAATTACCTATACTACTGTACTGTGAAGGATAGATAACCCATTTGAATGTTGAACAGAACATAACTTCTAGGACAAATTTTAGACCTAATTTCTGATAAAAACATTTATTTATTATTTATTTGTTTACTTTGCTTTCTGGTATCTGCTGGTTCAAAATGATCAAGTCAATATTGAGCTAAAACATCAATATTTGAAGATATTTTAACACGAATTGACAAATCTCTGTCAGTTTCCCTTTGCTCAATATTTTTTATCATAAATCCCATTATAACAATATAAGAAAATATAGGAAGTTTCCTTCTTATAAGCCTGGTGACAACTAGGTAGTTTGGGAATGTTATTCAGATCAGAATCATATTAATGTTCAATGTTATTTCATTCAGATAATATTAAGTGTTATTGTGAAATACCAAGTGTACTAAGAAAAAAGTAGATTAAAAAGCAGGTCATAAACAGGATAAAAATCAGTCCTAAGAACACAAAAGCAACCATACTTTATCAGAGCAGAGTCCAGTATCCTATTCTTGTCAATGGTTAAAAGTCTGTTTCTGAGGTACAGTATAAATTCAGAAAACGAAGTACAGAAAACTAAGTAGCAAACCCAAATATTTTTCTTACAAGTTCATCATAAAAAGTGAGAAATAAAGAGATAAGAAAAAAACCTTATACTTAAATAGTACAATAAAAATAAGAAAAATATAAACATTTAGTGTTTCTCATTTTTCTAAAAAGAAAAACTACAGTCATCACCACAGACATTTCAAAATAACTGTCTTACCTCATATGCATAGCCCAAGAAAGAAAACTGACTCCTTAAGTAGCCAAGTTTGTACACACCTATGAAGACTAAGCAGCGGATGATTTCCAAAATTCCTGCTTTGGGCCTAGAGATGGGAAGTAATTCAGATTAACATCCAATTTTTTCTTCTTTGTTAACTTCAGTGAAAAAGATAATGTAGAAATAGTCTTTGATGTCCTCCACTTACACCAAGTAATTTTTCTTAACCATATAGTTAAGTTTTTACAGTAGGTACCTTATATGGACTTATAACACTGAATTTGCTGGGAGAGAGAATACACATATTCAAAAACTATATCTGAGCTCACAGAAACGTAGATATATATGTAGCTATTGCCTATTACAACAACAAAATTCTGAAAACGCTGTGTGAGTAGTTCAGAATCTTTCCATCAGTTTATTTCTATAATTTTTTACTAATTCACATTATTAACTCCCTAAGTTAACACGCATCTCTGGCACACATCTCTGGCATACTAGAAGATTTTTACCTATCCTGAAATAAACTATTTGGTCCACACAAGTGAAAAGTATTCCTTTTTCAAAGCATAATGAACAGCAGGTGCAAAGCAGAACTGGCATCTCAATCTCAAAGGAAGCTTCTATTCCACATTTCTGTTCTACCAGGGCAAATAGTTTATTTGTAGGAAACTGTATCTGCTACCTACTCTTCTGTAGGGTCAGAGTACCCATATGGACTACTTTCATAGTACCTGTCACTGAGCTGGTGTATTCAAGATCTAATTTGATTTTAATCCATACTGATTAAACTTAGTCTTAAATCCATACCATCCTCCATGTGATTTTGAGACTACTCTGAGCTACACTGTGCTTTTCACATACCATTGGGGTATCTGACACTTATGGCATGCTACACAGGACTGACACAGTATGATTGCAGTCTGAGCTTGAACTGCCTGGCGAGAGCCCGCAGGTCTCCACGGCCTGCCAGTGTCCCAAAACCAGGGATATGGGCTCAACAAATGCAGGCATGGAGAGCGACTTAAGTAGCCTGTCTTGAAACTTTTCTGCAAGGGACAATATAGATATACACACTAATTGCTATGGGAACACTCCTGGGTTTAGGGGCTTGCTATTAATGTATTGTTTTCTACCCAACAGACAGCAACACGTGTGTCCGAGTGTATCTGTACCTCTTTATCAATATAATTTTTGACACAACTGAAATTTTCATATAATGATAAATTATGCATAATGAGAAAAGAAAAATTATAAGTGTGTTTTTTAGCTTGCCTGTTCTCCATAAGTAGTCCAAAAGAGGTCAGGGACAGAATGATAAAGCCAATTCTCAGCAGAATAGTTCCCTGTGATAGCATCTGTTAAAAAGTAGAAAAAGAATTAATTTAGAGTAATTTTCTGAAGAGAAACTAAGTTTTAATGGAACAGTAGCTTCAACATTCTCACTCATTGTTAGTATCTGCTTGTACTGGGTTTGCATGGCAAGGTTTTGGTAGCAGAGGGTTACAGGGGTGGCTTCTATGCAAAGCTGCTAGAAGCTTCCCCTGTGTCTGCCAGAGCCAATGCCAGCCAGCTCTAAGATGGACCCACCACTGGCCAAGACCAAGCCCATCAGCAATCGTGGCAGCATCTCTGTGATAACATATTTTAAAAGGGGGGAAAATCCTGCACAACAGCAATTGCAGCCAGAGAAAGGACAGAGAATATGCAAGAGCAACATCTCTGCAGACACTGAAGTCAATTAAGAAGGAGAGGAGGTGTTTCAGGTGCTGGAGCAGAGATTTCCTTGCAGCCTTTGATAAAGACCATGGTGAGGCAGGCTGTTCACCTGCAGCTCATGGAGGTTAACGGTGGAGCAGATATCCACCTGCAGACCATGGATCAGGTGGATGCACCCAAAGAAGGCTTTGACACTGTAGGAAGCCCATGCTGTAGCAGCGTTGCTGGCAGGACTTGTGACCATATGGGGAACCCACACAGAAGCAGGGCTGCTGGCAGGACTTGTGACCACGTGGGGAACCCACGGAGAAGCAGGGTTGATGGCAGGACTTGTGACCATGTGGGGAACCCACGCTGGAGCAGTCTGTTCCTGAAGAACTGCACTCTGTGGAAAGGACCCATGCTGCAACAGTTTGTGAAGAAGTGTAGCCTGTGGGAAGGACCCATGTTGAAGTTGTGGAGGACTGTCTCCTGTGGGAGGGACCCAATGATGGGGCAGGGGAAGAGTGTGAGGAGGAAGGAGTGGCAGTGACAACATGTGAGTGATCTCTCCGTGTCCTTACCTCAACCCATGAGCCTTTACTTATATTTTCTCTCCCCTGTCTAGTTGAGGAGAGGGAGTGATAGAGCAGCTCTGGTGGGCACCAGGAGTCCAGCCAGAGCCAACCCATCATATTGCTTTTAAACTAATTTGTTACTTTAAATATGACAACAAAAATATCTGCCCTGGATAGCACACCTATCTGGAGTAATCACCCTTGGAGTTGTTTCCTGAAAACTGTATTTCCAAAATAATGTTTAAGATATTCTTTTCTGTACTAGGTGTTTTCCCCAAGTTAACTTGATTCCCTTTCTTATGTTACCAGGTTTTTATAATAGTCATCTATGAATTCCAATGGATACCAAAAGCAGTACATTGGTGAGAATAAGAATTCACATGACATAACAATATAACCATATTTAAAAAGAAAGAAAATTAATGTTGTCCCTTCATGACAACTTGACACTTTGTTCCAAATTCAGCATAACCCTTCAAATCATACCATTAACTTCAATCAGACACATTTAAACATTAACATGTGCTAGTACTTGAATTAATAGCAACATGAGTATTTACGTCCTTAAAATTTACATCAAAATTATATTAAAAAAATCAGGAAAACAGAAATTATTTTCATTGTGAAGTTTGAATTTTTTATTAAATATTTTTTGTGTTCTACACAGTTGTCTTTGAAAATCAAGCATTTAATCAGTTTTCTTGTTTTCTCTCTGACTTCCTTCCAAATATTAGTTTTGAAATGCCTTTGTTTTCTCATTAAAAAAACCAACAAAAACCCAAAACAAAAGCAGTGGATCTTGCTCAGTTATAGGAATCCTTTCTGGCTTCAATAGCAATAACGTTTATGAACAACATCTTGCAGTTCAAAACTGCAGGCATTGGAAAAATAAAAATCTATGAATGTCTGCCCTGATTTCAATAAATCCCACTTGGTGATATGCTCACCTTCCTTCAGTGGTGTCCCCTACCCCTCGAAGAAATCTAAGGTAAGTATCTGTGAGCGTGGGAGGCCACAGGGGGTTATGCTTAAGTTTTACAGCTGTGCGAACTTACAGTGCCCATGTTTGCAAAACACATCAAACCACACACTCGGGCTGGGCGGGTGTCTGTTGTTTTACTGAAGAATCACAAGCACCTACTTAGATATCCGTAACAAACAGTTATTGAACAAAGCAAACACAATCCCAGCAATGAATGAGCTAAACAGTAGCTTCACCAGTAGAACTCAGAACACCTGTCATTATACCAGGCTTAATCAAACTCCTTACTGCATTGTAGTATTTCCAATATGCTCCATCCTGCCTTATGATAAACTTTCAAAACCTCAGACTCGTGATTACCACCCTCATCTACTTATATGAAGACCTTGATATAGGATATTCTTTACACTTATGGTCTCACCAGGGCATCTGCTATCAGCCACCACAAGAGACAGGATGTTCAGCTGGATATTGAACCCTGGGAGGGAACTTAGTATAGCAGTTATATACTGAGACTCTTGCTTGTCAAGAAAGCAAAAAATGCTCTGATGGTCTTACAATCTTTTATCAAGGTTTGCATCACTTGCAAATTCCAGAGACAAGTTTTAAAATTTGTCAATAAAAGATTAAATTGAGGGTGCTCTTTTTGAGAACTTGTTTCTAGGACCCAAAAATCCCACAGCTATCCTAAATTTAAAAGACTCTCCATTGTTAACATGAAGCAATTTGTTTTGAAGTGACAAGATTTTTTGACAGTTTTTTTATAAAAATCAGGCACAGACTCCATTTATGTTTAATAAAATGAGTAGTTCTTTAACTGCTCATCTAGCCATAGTAAGTTCAACTCCCACTTCAGCTTTCTGTAGAAACTGGGTCAAAAAAAAATTCAAGAAGTGAGCAAAGCAAAACATGATTTGGCACAGGCATAAAGGTACTCACCCACAATTTTCTTAGAAATGCTTTGATATGTTTTTCAATCATTGTTACTTGTCAATTAAAGGAGTTTGCCAGGGAACTAGGACTGGAATTCAAAACTTTCCTCCTTAGAGACTATCCCCACTTTTAACTTGGAGAGTTACATCTTTTTTTAAACCTAGTCCTTCTAGTCAGGTGGGTCTGATTTTGCTTTGTGATTCCAGTGCAATGCACTATCTTCTACAGACTGTCTTAAAAATGTTCCCACAGTGGTAGGGCACTATTGTGAGAAAAGGAAGGCAAGGTTTTGTATCCCCCTTGGGCAAGAAAGAGAAATAAGCATAGAATAAGAACTTGGAAAAAAAATAAATTGCAGTTCAATTTTAAACATATATTTCTAGCAAAAAAATGAGACTAGAAATACATTTTAATATATGTTAGTAAATCAGAAGAACTGAAGCAACCTTATAATTCAGGAAAATCAAACTCAAACATAAAGAAGCCTTTATCTTTAAATAGTTAAAATGCTATATGAGGTTCTTTGGCATAATAACCACCTAAGCCAGGTACGATCGTATTTTACAGATTCTGTTTTTCAGGCCAATTTTCATTTCCCTTCAGATGCTCTCCTACTGGAACTATAACAATTTGAACACTAATTGTATGTAAAACTTCTTACAACCCAATACCATCAGTGGCCCAGAATGTGGAGGACTGGAGGACACTAAAGCACAACTTGTAGATCACAGTTAATTGCAAACTGGCACTATCATCAGATTCACACAAATGCATGGCACTGTAATGCCTGAGAACAGTGTTGCAGCTTCCCACTTCTCAAGTCCTCAGCTTTCTGAAGTGATGAAGGGTGAGGCATAAAGACTTACTGGAAGCCATGAAAGTAGAAGGTGTAAGTTACCCTTCACTGTAGATACACACACCACATTCACCTACAGCAAAAAAATGTGTTCCCTCATTTGTGCTCCAAGTTGAGGACTACCAAGAAATTTGCAGTGAAATACACCATTATGCCATTTGGGAATAACAGCTTTTATAAAATCAGCCATGTAGCATAAATTTTAGCATTATTAGTTTGCTTCCATAACTTTCTCTTTACAGCTCCAGTGGTATAGTTACATGCTGCCTTGATTCTTTTATTTACTTTCAAACATGTATCACACTATGAAGTGGATGCTGGCAGCTGAGGCATCCATTTCCTACACATTACTCTACCAAAATCAACAAAATAGTCAGTTGGTTATATCACTAAACTAAACATCATATATTAAATCTACACACTGCAAGTTGGACTGTGAAAAGAATGAATGTGCCTTTTACACCTTCATTAGTGCTAGCATCCTCATTCCACTTAAACATAATATGCATGGATGCATATATAAAATAAATGAGTATTTATGTACTGGAGTATTTGTATAAACAGAGAAGCCTGTGAGACCACAGCAGGTTCCCGAATTACAAGTCAGCCACAACTCTGCAATGTGGTTATTGGCTGCAATCAAACAGAAAAAAATATTTCTGTTGGATTTTGATTGCATTGAAAGCTTTAAAAATATCTTGGAGCCTTAAAAAAAGGGAGAGATTATAGAATTTGGAAAGAAGTTTACATGACTTTGTAATCAAGAGAATTCCACAGCATTATAATTATTATTTTATGCTTTTTTTAGTAATGAAAAAATAGTTCATTCAAATGAAAGAAATACATTACTCCAAATGTGTACTTAGATGAACATTGAAATATTTCAAATTGACTTTCATTTTGAAGAAATCAGATTGTTTTATTCCTTTTGAAGAATAATATGGATGCATTTTCTCATACTGATATGTTCAGTGTTTCAAAAGAACTGCTAGGAACAATGTCAGCAGGTTTCATAAGTTAACAGATTCCCTGCTGTAATATATCAGACACTTTCAACATTCAAATATAGAACTCAGCTTTCAAGACACCTATCTCATCCCTTACTACTTTCTGTCTAATTGAAACTGCTTGAATAGTCATAGCATTATAAGCACAATAAATGTTACTGTATCTATCAACAACAAAAAAGGCACTGCAAAATGAGTTTAAGGTACACTTCACTTTGATTTATGTGATACACACAGTTCTGGAGCTATGAGACATGCTTTGAATGTACTGCAGTTTTACACTCCTAGCACTCTCTCTGGGACTGATCCAAATCCCATTTCTTCAATGAGCTTTGGATCAGATCTAGATGTGCAGAGCTCAGAAGTAATTTCTATTCTCTGGATGTAGTGCAGATCACTATATAGAAAATAAACACTGTATGCTCTCTCCTGTGGAAAATATATATTTTTTCTTTCTTGTTTTGCTCATTTTGTAAGTTAAATGTAGGTCATACAGACTGAAGGTATATGGTTGCTCTTTACAGATAGAGAAATTCAACACTTTTACAGGGTGTGAGACCAAACACTGAGCAACTGTAATCACTTGAGAAATGTAATAGCTGTGTGCTGTGTCTTATGGCTATTATGAAATGGAACTTATACCTAAAAATGAGGAAAACAGTTAGCTTTCTCCATTTATGGAGCTATGCCACAGTTATGACATAATTCATAGCCAGACAGAAAGTTCCAGTTGTATCCATAGACATTTCATAAGTCAGTGTAGTGGAAAACTGATATTGAAGAAAGATTTTTGCCAAGTAAAGTTATTCATACACAAGTTTCCTTCTCATGACAGCTTCCCCACTGTACTGCAGAGCGATGTTGGAAACCTGCCTTGGGACCAGCACTTTCTTTCTACACCCACGTTGAAGGTTTATGTCCTGAGATGAGGTGCTTCTAGTCCCTCGTGCTCTCCTTCTATTCTTACTACCTTATTATCCTACAGTTTTGTGCAGAAAATTTTCTAGTTAGTTTTCTACAGTAAGTTCATAAATGGTGGATCTTCAGGATGTTTCCTTTATGACTGCAAGAATTTGATGATCGTCTGGGGCTTGGGTGCATTTTTCAACTTCCCTTATTACTTAAACAGCTGCAGTTATCAGCAGAGAAAATAATTCAGACCATCCATTTTTCCTTCAAGGACTAGAAAAAGGCAGAAAGAGAAAAGAACAGAATAGGAAAAAACTCATGAGCAGACTCCTTACTTCTTGCTGCTAAAATCAACAGCAACAAAGTAAAAAAAAAACAAAAACAACCAAACAAAAACCACAGTTTGATCCCTATGAAAATATCACTTGCATCTGGTACATAGGAATCTAAAAGCATACCCAGAAAATCTTTCAGAGGCTTTTCTCAGTATAAGAACATTGGCAATAATGAAAACTGTATATCTTGTATACATTGGAGATGATGGTAGAGCGGTAGATGTGGTTTATCTCGATTTCAGTAAAGCATTTGACACTGTCTCCCACAGCATCCTTGTAGATAAGCTGATAAAGTATGGGTTTGGTGATCAGGTAGTGAGGTGGATCAAGAACTGGTTAAAGGGAAGAAGTCAGAGAGTTGTAGTCAATGGGACAGAATCTAGTTGGAGGTCTGTGACTAGTGGAGTCCCTCAGGGGTCGGTATTGGGACCGGTGTTGTTCAATATCTTCATCAGCGACCTGGATGAGGG
>VZRW01006931.1:239438-260699 GCA_013398125.1 Aegotheles bennettii
GGGAGTGGAACATCTCCCTTATGAGGAAAGGCTGAGGGAGCTGGGTCTCTTTAGCTTGGAGAAAAGGAGGCTGAGGGGTGACCTCATCCATGTTTACAAATATGTAAAGGGTGAGGGTCAGGACGATGAAGCAAAGCTTTTTACAGTAATGACCAATGATAGGACAAGGGGCAATGGTTGCAAACTGGAGCATAGGAGGTTCCATGTGAATATCAGGAGAAACTTTTTCACTGTGAGAGTGACAAAGCATTGGAACAGGCTGCCCAGAGAGGTTGTGGAGTCTCCTTCGCTGGAGACATTCAAAACCCGCCTGGATGCGTTCCTGTGTGATGTACTCTAGGTGACCCTGCTCTGGCAGGGGGGTTGGACTAGATGATCTTTCGAGGTCCCTTCCAACCCCTAGGATTCTGTGTGATTCTGTGTGTGATCCTTACCTTTGGCTTAATTTCCTGTCCTTCAGAAATTTCTTAGAATAGACTAAGCCTCAGATGGCTTCCTAATCTCCAAATTCCCTGC
This sequence comes from Aegotheles bennettii, assembly GCA_013398125.1. NCBI lineage: Eukaryota > Metazoa > Chordata > Aves > Caprimulgiformes > Aegothelidae > Aegotheles > Aegotheles bennettii. Next base: position 239,955 of record VZRW01006931.1, read on the forward strand.
AGTTGTAGTACAATGCTTTATAGGGGTGAACACAGTGTGTAGAATAACTTCATATTAATCAGAAGAGTATGTCTGAGATAGCTTTTATATTACATCAGGAATGTTACACAAAATATTTACTCGTTAAGCTTTTCTCAAAAATTGCATCATTCTACTGGTCTAATGTGCTGCTCAGAAAACATCCAACCAAAAACATGTTTAACTGGTAGCAGCTCGTATATGCAGAGCTGCCAGAGCTGCTGTAAGCCTGCTGCCGTGTAGCCCACGGAATTATTGCAAGCAGAGTCCCTCTCCTGCCCTTCTCCTGGGATGCAAGAGGAATCTGAGTTGGAAGACCAAAATGTCAACATTTGGACAAGGTTTCTGACAGCTTTGAAGTGGCTTTGCAGTCCTCTGGAATCTTTCACAGATGACCACAGTCAGGTATGCAAGAGAGACTTATTTCTAGAAATCTGCCTTTTGCTGGATTCAGATATGTTGGTCATGGGCAAAGGCATCAGAACACAGTGAGAGGGGGATGCTCTCTGAGGAAGAGGTGGAGGGCCAGTGGCAGCCAGTGGACAGGGCTGTGGCCTGGGAGGAAGGGTGCTGTTCAGTAGCAGTCATCAAGGTGGGCAGGGGACAGTAACCACCACTGGTTGAGGGCTGGAGATCACTGGGCAAGCGTGCCAGGACCAGACATGTCCACAGGTGAGCCTGCGGAACTCCGGACCCCTTGGCACCCTGATAGCAGACCTGTGGCAATGTGGGTGACATGAACACAAGACAGCTCTTTTACTAAGGAGATTTTAGAAAGGGTTTAAAAACATGGCCAAAGGGTCTTTTATAAACTGATAGGTTTTGTGGTGTTTTGGTAGGCTTTTGACTGATTTGTGGGAATATTAGATGCACTACAATTATGCTTCATAACTAGACTTTAGCTTTAGGAAAATAGAAAGAGTTGTCAAAGAAGGAAGAATGAAAAGAAGGTTGGAAGGGTGTGAAGCCATGGAAGCAGTTAATGTCACACTTCTGGTAGGTGGAGGTGGCCTTATAGTTCACTTTAAAAGACTGTCAGATATCCATGAAGGAACCACATCATGTTACCAGGGAGATCCTTGTCAGCCCAAATGTGAGGTCCTAAATATGTGTCTCTCCTTGCTGTATTTCTATCAATGCTGTTGTATGTTCCAGACTGGAAGAAAGATTTGCCCTGAGTCTGTGCTCCCCCAATTCTGAACTCATGCTGACATCAAGCTTCCTGCAAGCACCACAAGCACTGCAAGCACCTTTGCAATCTTCCTTTTAAGGCTTGGGCATTATTGGCATCTAACAATACGATCAACCTTGCCATCTTAAAATCTACATAGTTTCAAGTTTGAGAGACACTTTTCCTTTCATGAGATCCTAAAAACCGAAGCAGAGACACATCTTCTATAGAACATTTATTTTAAAATTTAATTGTTTAACTTAAGCATATTCATCTGTAAATAATTAATAAGGTTATTTTAAATAAATAATACTTACAGTCACGGTACCAAGAAGTTCAGTATACAAGTCCATTAGTACAGCAAAATGTACGACTGCATAGCAATTAAGATGAACTGGTACACTTGGATTGAAGGGAACTTCTTTTCCAGTGATCTGTATGAAACAAAACAGATAATAGCCTTCAACGGTGACCTGCTCCAGTTATTCCTTGGTATTCTTTATACTTACAAACACAAAAAAATATTAAGGGACATAGATAATTGCACAAAGATGATCTGCTATCTATCTCACTACTTAGTATGACACAGAGTTTAATGCTCTCTGTGTGTGTATACATTCACAGCTAAAAGAAAAAGAGAAATAACCGTACTCTACAGAACAATTTTGAAAATCTCTTTAGGAAATGAATAATGAAAAGATAAATAAAAAAATATTTTTTCCTTCAAATAAAAATAAAAAAACCACAGCTAAAGCATTAATTTCCTTCAGTTTTTGTTCCCAGTTCATCTTGCCCTATGCTTTATGACTGCTAATTTGCTAATTTAAAATAGCATGTGTAGAGTTTTTAACATTGATCCAGTAGCATTAAGAGGTCCAAGTATATTACACAAAACTGAAAGCCTGTGCATGTTCTATTTACCACTGGGATTTCCTCAGGAAGGCCAAGTCTAGGTTTGCCTGGTCCCCAGCCTGGACCTTTGAATATGACAGAAAGCTTATTGCAGAATCCAGGTGTGGTCCAAAATGTGTTCCAAATATGAGTCAAGGGACGTAACTGAAAAAAAGAACAAGGAATTTTTCATTTTTAGTAAAATAAAATTTAATAAAACATTCTATTTTATTAATTTTTAGCTCTCAAGTAAATGATTTTTCAAAGTCCTTAGAGAGAATAAATTCAGAATAGATTAAGACAGTCTGAAGTTCAGAAAACCTGACTGAAATAGGCAGGAGCCATATCAAGCCCTTGGTTTATAGTGAGGATTACAATGACTTCTGCCCAGAGGAAAAGCTGTTACTCCTGTAATCAATCCAGAGTATTTAACAGTATATTGCATAGCTATATTTATGGTAGTTTTAAACTAGAAGTTGGTTACTGGGACCTTGACATGACATACTCTCAATAACTAAATTACTTGGTTTCTGCCTGGAATGGATATAATTGCACAGGCTGTGGTCATCCTTCCAGATTCCAGCCCAGACACCCCTGAAGTAGAATTTCTCATTCTTTGAGATGCCTCCTTGGGTGAACAGTCATGAAAAGCAAACAGGGATTTCAATATTCCTCAATCCCCGGGTTTTTTACAGGGAATTTTTATCCAGCTTAAGTGAAGCCTGGACCAATAAATCTAAGAAGCACTACACCAAGTAAATCCCACACACACACCTCTCCCCTCTCATCTCCTCTCTTTCTCTTCCTCTTCTCTTCCTCTTATCGTTAAAAAAACTATACTCAACCTGTTCTGGAGGTTTAGTTGAGACCATGATGGCTGCTATATAATGCCATCAACACAAATCATTCTGGAAAATTCTAACAGTAAATATGCAGAAGAGATAAAAATAGTAAAAATATTATCCTATGGGATTATTTATGAAATAACAATATTTAGAAAAGGCAAACAACAGATAAAATGCATATTTTCTTCTGTGCTTCGCTGCGTATTGTTTTGCACACAGCAAAATGGACAATATTCAGTCTAAGGCTTGTTATATTGCCATGGTAATTAGTTGCTAATTTTAATGTATTGTATTTTCATGATGACTACAAGCTCTGCATATGCTCAATGCAGTAAGTAGAAATAATTGTCTTGTAATTAAATAATGAAGAAATTTTATATATTTTATTTGACTGTTCAGCAATTCAAGGATGGCCTCAATTATGCCTAAGAAAGAAGTTTCTTTTGCATGTGAGTGCCTGTTGAAGACATCAGAGTTAGTGACACAAACTATAGCACCTGGAGCATGATGGGATCAAATGAATTCACTGGATGTGTTAAGCCATATACAACTTTTGCATCTTCAGCCTCAAATGTTCCTGATGGAAGAAGGAAAAAAAAAGAACAGCCAACAATCAAATTCAAAAGTACACATATTTTTGCCACACTAACTAAACATGAGAGAGAACACCCTTTTTTACTTACCAAACATCCTGTCCCAGATAATGAGCGTGCCACCATAATTTTTGTCAATGCAGTAAGGATTTCTACCTATAAAGAAATCATTGATGAGACCAGTAATTGCATATATAAGAATACACGCAACTGAATTATGAAGGGAAATCTTCATCATTAGCATCAATTTATAATCTAAAAGTAATTTTAAAAGGTAAAAGGTAGCTTACCCACTATTCCTTATAGGTCTATAAAATTTCTTTTTTCTTATTATGCTTATTGCTCTCTTCATACTCAGATTCAAACACACAAATCAAATGTGTCCTACTCAAATTTTCTATGAAATAAAAGGATTCAAAAAGGATTCAAAATATATTTATAAAGACTATATAAAATGCAAACAGAAATAATTATACCTAAGAAAATATATTCTAAATAAATTTATGTGCAATCATCTCATTAATGGCTCTCAGTGATCCTTATCTTCTATGCCACATGTCTGATCCCTGACTTCATTATTATTAACTTCAGTGTGAGAAAACCTGATCCTTCTATATGTTTTCTAGGGCATGTATTTGTATATAAGCTGTCCTGTCAAAAGTAAGAACAAAAAACCATTGATTATATATCCTCAAGTTTGTGGAGATTGCCTGAAGTAACTATACAACACTTGATCAGCTACAGAGTGATTGCTTAATTCTGATCAGGATCAGAGGATTACTTCAGATTTACAGCAGAGCAAACAAATGCAGTGTCTCCCTTCAGGATTACCAGTACTGGTGCAAATTTTAAGGATTAGACACTTATAGCAGCACAGTCTTTTTAAAAAGCCTACACAGTGCCATAAACACTTTACACATGGAGGATATAATAAATATTAATAACATCCTCTGTACATATAACTGCATTTGAGTCTGTTTCAAATTATTCTCTTCTGCCATTCCCCTATTACTTTTTTACTTGTTATCTCTGCACATCAAATGAGCCAAGGGCATCTATGAAATCCACTTCTATTCCCCAGATATGTTCACGACACTTTTCAGTACGCAGTGAAGTTATTAATCCACTTTACATATCCAGTACAGTCTTGAATGCCTCTGAATATTGATGAAAAGTCAATCATCATGCACTTGTGTGAAGTGAGATTTTTCAATAATTCAGAGAGCTAAAACCAAATTCCACTAAAACACTTAACAGTTCTGCTTCTAAAAGGTAACCATGTCTGTGCTCATTCAGTGCTTGAATTTGAACGCAAGAGCATCTGTTAGTGATTGACAAGCAGATGATGTTTTAGTAGTCAGGGAAGGATGAGATATTTTTCTATCACTCTTCATATTTACAAATGTTGAATTGTTTTGCTCAAAGTCTTCATTTTTTTTCAAGTTGTCCAGGCTTAATTTCTGCTTAAGAAATTTAAAAATTAAATTTAAATTATGGAAAAGCTTTTTAAAATACTGTGGAATTGCTAACTGAACAAGGCGTATTTTTGAAGCAATGATCAAAATTAAAATCCTTCTTAAAACTAATTTTACAATATAATTATTATTATACAAATAATGACCATAAGAAAAAATATCCTGAGGAATAAGAACACTTAGCTTACCATGATGAACTCTGTGATGACTCGGAGTATTAAGAATCCACTCTAGAGGCCCAAGATTGGTGATAACCTTAAAAATAGTAATGTTTCAATAAATCTGAAAATAGTGAAATTTAGTAAAATGCAAGTTAAAAGTTAAATTTCTTTTTAATCCAGCAGCACATTTTCTTATTTTTATTATCAGCTAATGGTTCCATACAGATCATTTCCCTCACATCTTGTACCCATACCCATCAGTACTGCTTGGATTCCAGAGTAACTCTGGGACCCCAGTTATAAATCAGCAAATGGCTGGCACTGACCCAGAATCAGATATTCCTTCCTCCTTCAGTACTTTTGACTGCTTCTTCTTTCTACCAACACCCTTCTTTTACCTAGGCAGAAATGCAGTAACACAACAAATCTGATTAGGGAACTCATGCAAGTTAAAACTAATTTTGTTTCCTTTTCTAATTTAGTTAAGTGGATCAGGTCCTGAATCTGATCAACATCTGATCACAAATACACTGGTGTATGAGTCAGAGGCATGAAAAGAAAGTAGGCCAGAAAAACTCACAGCGGAGCTGCGATCTCAGGCAATGATTCAATATTACAGAAAATCCACGCTTGATCATTTTAGTACCAGACCAAAAATGACAGAAAGTGCTGACTGCCATAAACTCACTCTAATAATACAAGCTTTGTCACAAAATGCTGATAAATTAAGTTTGTAACAGCAGGCTTTATGCTAAATTAGGTACTCTCCTGTATAACGGAGCCAGAGGAAAGGCAGCGTTTACTTCAAATTTTCTGCTTTGGTTAGATCAATAGAACTGTGTGGACACCCGAACACAGCAACCATTGCTTAATCCCAAACACAAAACCAGCATTTACAAATAGATGCAATCACTGCATGACCAAAAAGGATTTCTCTTCAAAATATATCCTAAAATGCTATCTATTCACCGTATCTTATTATGACCATAATGTCTTGCAATTAAAAGAGGGAAAAAAAAACAAAGCTAAGTAAAAATCCTTAGACCTTAAGAAACAAAATAAACAAAATCCAGAAACTATCACTTTGTCTTTTACAGAATTTAATTAGTAAATTCAATACTCATACTGCAGAAATGAGTGATCTACAACATAATAGAGACAATATTGACAGGTAGATGGTCATTAACTGATGAGAGCAGGCTCATTCATCTAAATAACCAAACATACAAGGATTTTTATTCATTTAAGGTTTACAGAACAAAGTCCTAAAATATGCCAGTTCCATTTCTGTTTAAATTCACACCTGTGCAAGTGAAAGTAGATCTGGACTGAAAAAGTAGACAAAGGACATTTTTCAGATGTATTTAAATCTTTATGAATCAAGCAAAAATCACAATAAAAGGAATAAATACTTCTTGTTAATTTTTTTCTTTAAAAACAGCTAAAATTACTTCTGCTTATTAGGTTAAGTAGAGTATTTCTGTCATTAAAGGACTATAAAAATGAGCAGATTCAAACAGAGAAAACCACAAAATTTGGAGCATGTTATCTGAAAATCCTGAACACACTTGACTGGAAAAGCAGAATACTGGGACAGCTTTGTTTTGCTAACTCAGAAGCCAAGGACAACATAACTAGGATCATTTGTTTTTCTCAGTTCTCCCTCAAAATAAGTTCAAGCCTGAAAAGACTACCTACAGGTGAGAAACGATACATCATTCATGCCAGCTCCATTTCCCACCTCTCTCAAGCAGAAAATCCCACTGTTTTACGCTATGTGAGATGTGACCACTGAATTGAGTCAAATATCTTTGATTGAACTGCAGCCCAGCACCTGAGAGCAGTGATTTATCTATTAGACCACACCTAACTTTGATCCAGTTGGTTTAAATATATTTTTAGCTTAGTATTTTAACAGTTTTTGTGGAAATAAACCAAATTTGTGCTAGGAGAGCAGGGAATCACTAAGGAATATCAGACTTCACATTTAGCTTACGGGTGAAGTATAATAAAATGTCCTCAGAATGAATGTCTTCAAGCCTTCAATATCCAGCCGATTAAATTCATATTTTAAAATTAAAATTTATCCTTTATAACGTTCATATAATACATTTGTATGCCAAAGTAGAACTTTGTGTCTTGGGGCTTCCTAAGGAGCTCAGGAGCTTATGTAAAATACTTCTGACTAATCCTAGAGAGAGTATTTTCTTTGGAAAATGAAACCTCTCCCATCCTTTAAAACAGTCTTTCTTTGGGTGGTGACATTTACAAATCTACTGAAATATCTTCTCTGCAGCATCATTAGTGATTGACGCCTGAGCTTACTTCGATTCATTATTCAGCCAAGGTTACCTCCATTGCAAAGACATAGTAGGCACACGCTGATGGAAATATCATCTGAGATAACAATTATAACCACATGACTTGTAAGCTCAGAGGTGGTACTGAACTCTGTACCTGACCAAGCATGCTGAAATTAGCTATCCATAAATCAACACTTTAGCTAAAACACATCAAAAATATTTTTGACAGATATTCAAAATGGTACAGGGTGCTATTTCTAGAAACTTCCTTGGCTATCAGTAAGTTTACTTCTATATATTTAACACATTTCTAAACCAGAAAAAACTTCTGGTGCCAAAAATTTTATAAATATTTTATAAATGTGTATGTTATAAATATATCCACGTATTTTTCCAACAAACAGAAATATATCACCTCTGGAAAGCTGCATTTTGAGGTCTCCTGCAGCACCACATGGCAAATAACGTAATTATTTTGTTGATTTTTTCTATATTCTGCCATCTTACCAAAGGCAAAACTACAAGCAGATCTTTCATCAAAGTAAATTGTCAAAGCTAGGATTGCAAGACAATTTTTGCTGGGCAAGTTTCTGACCCTGTTATGTCAGGCTGACAGGAACTTACTGAAATCACAGTGAAAGGAATGAATTTTGTAGGAATTGACTCGTAACAAAATTTAATGTGGTATAACAACAGCCCATGTTCAAAAGAATGCTTAACAGGTAACAGAGGGCAGAAAGGCAGGGGCAGGTACTTCACCTACCCATCTACTTTTCAGCTGCCAGTCTACCCTCATTTCTGTACCTTCACTGCATCCAAACATTTTCCTCAGAGAACAGCAATTGCAAAGGAGTTAGTAAGTGTTCATGGCAGCAGTAATGCTGTAATTACAACCAGTCACCAAAGCATATACACCACTAGGTCTCAGTCATTCAAGACAGCAAAACATTTTCAGCTTTAAATAGCTTTGTATGCAAAATAGCTTTTTAGAATAAGAATTTTCACAATGTTCACACTTCAGGAAAAAAATAATTAAAAATTTTTAAAATAAAGAAAATAAATACAAACAAAATAAATGTAGTAAGAATATCAGAACAGCTCAGGTTTTTTTCTTGAAATCAGGATTTTCATTAAAAAAAGAAAAAGCTTTCTGCTACTATAATTTTTGTGTGGAGTAGAAAGTTTCGTTTCAGACAGTTTTACTGGGAAGTAGTAGTAGATGAAAGTAGTTTCAAAATTAAAAAAAATAGTGGAAATGTCATTATTCAATATCCCTACCAACTGTACTTCAAACCCGATTTCATACTACTGAAAGGAAAAAGAACTTGCTTGTGAATAAAAAATATTCTTGTTCTTTATATCATAATCTTGTAGTGATTTTGGGAAGACAGAGAAATAGCTACAAATCCCCTAAAAGCTGAAATACCCCAAATGTTGTCCAGTGATGGCATGATCTGTATTTTGACCAATACGGCTGGGGGGCTTACGCTTGTGTTTCTTTCCCTGATACAGACACCTACTGTTTTAAATCAATTCCTGTCTCCAATTTTTCCTCTCTCAATTAACACATCATGTGCACCTCAACTCCCATGCTGGTGACCCACAGATGAACTGCAGCATTCCAGCAAAACGTTTCCTGTTTGCTTTGTCTATTTTTTAATATCCCATAGCCACAAAAATAATAATTTTTCACTTACTGAAACCTTTACAAATGGTCTCAATAAATTACCTACAAATCAGATGTGTAGGTATCTTATGTATACCACCTATAAAAGCAGGTCTCCACAAACCATGCATTCCTTTTTTTAAAAAAACCAAACATATTCTCTCCATTCTTGTACTTGGGTATCACTAAATAATAAAGCAGAATTACTGACAACACTTAGAGCAATTCCAAGAATAGTTTAATAAACAAAGCAGGCTAAAAGCTGCATGCTTAGAAATGGATTCTATACATTACTGAACAAAACATGCTGGAAATTAAATCTTTGTATATAATGAGAATTAAATGTTTTTTTTCTATAATAGTAGTTCTTATATAAAGATGTTTCCTCTGTGACAGCAATCCCTAGCCTAAAGGAAAAGAACATTATGCAATACCTCCTGCGGCATGTAAGCACCTCCGCTTGCGGTCTTGGAGTTTGTCAGCACCAAGGGAAAACCTTATTGCCTGGTACCTGCACCACTTCAATGTAGTTCTTGTTTAAATAATGAGAAAAAATCGTGACATGAAATCCAAGGGAAACTTTACATCTTGTGTAACAACTCCTCCTGTCACCACTACAACATGAATCTTTACTTAACTCTGTTTCAACATGAATGTTAGGAAGGAATGTCGACTGAGTCAAGCAGGCAACGTTACAGTAAAACCATTCGTATATAATTTTTTTTTCTTTGAGTACAAGAAAAACACTACTTTCAATATCATAGTGTTACTGATCTACAGGACAGGAGAGGGTAAATTCATCTTTGAAGCATCACTAAAGAACATTTTGAACTTAACTGGGGTTTCTGTTAGACTAGTTGGTAGTAAAACACATACTACTATCGATTTCCTCATAAAAATCAAGATAAGATTTTTCTTCCTGGTATATAAATCTGTATTTCAGACAGTCTGTTGGGGAAATTTAAAAATAAGACCTTAATTACATTCCCCAGTAGAGCTGCTGTGTTAATTCAGGACAACACACCCATGTATTTATACAGATGGCCCTGGTGATCAGATTTGCCATGTGAAATCTCTACAGGGAAGCCAGGGAAAAGCAGAACTCCTAGGATATGTGCTCATCTGCCAGTTTCACACTTTGAAATCCTCGGCAAACCCTGATTTATACACCGCCAACTGTTTTCCTATCTGATTAGGCAGTTTTCTACTCCAGTAAGCATGTAAAATGGATGTAGCCAAATTTCCACACTGAGGAGCAAAAAACCAATATTTATAGTTTAGAAGTAAAACAAGCGAGAGGAATCAGGCCTGTTGGGATCATAAAGAGTTCCATAGGGGGTGAATTTCTTATAAATCTGGATTGCAGGAGTGGGAGGTGAAAGCCTAGTTTTAATGGATTGTCTGGTTTAGGGCATATTTATATAATAAACACACAGATTCAAGAAATGTGTTTATAATAAATTATCTTGAAGGCAGGCTGTTGTCACTTTTCATTGTTTTACACCTCAACCAGGATGTAAGGTTTGAATCAAATTTGCATCCTATGTGAATATTTTAATTAACACTTTCAATAAGTGCATGCAACTTCTTTTTTTTTCCTTTAAAGGTTGAATTAATCCTTGCTGTGGGAAAGATGAGCACATATAGGAAGTCTCAATCAATTTGTCCGCTACAAATGAGACAAAACCTACAATAACTGGTTGTTTTAATTGCAGCATTATAAATAGCAGAGCATGAAGAAGGTCACTCTTTTGGTCATTTATCAAGGTAAGCATTTTAAACAAACTCCAGGAGAAAAATTGCTATACAATTCCAGTATTTTTCATCAGCTTGACAAATACATGCTGGCAATTGCAGGGAAAAAACCCAGAAAGTAATAAATTAGTATGCCAGTCCTGAAATAAACTAAAATATAGCCAACTGTAGCTCTTCACTTTCCTCTTTAAATAGATCAAAAACCAGTCAGCATTTTACACTTTCTATTTTAACAAATAAGGGCCTTTCAAATTTTCTGTTGGCTTTTAAGCCATAAGTAATTTAAATAGATTCTCAATGAGTACAAGCTATGAGAAAACCTCAAGATTATTACATGTAATGTGAAGATGGAAAATTAGATTAGATCTAACTTATCACCACATTAATGTGGTATCCTTTTGTTATATTAACTTTATTTTGTAAATTAGTTGTTTAGATTGTTTTGTGGGATGCAGAATGTACTGTAAATGTGTTGCATCTCTAAGTAGATCATTTCACTTTTATCTTGATAATTCTCCAGAGATATAAATAGACACAAGTGGCCTAAATAAAAACCTTGAAATACAGTTTTTAGTTTTGGGGTTTCTGCTGGCAGATTAGCAATAGTCAGGCCCACTGACGCTGAAATAAACATTTCACAGCTGTCTCTTGCAAGAAGCATCTTTGGTGCAAGGTCCAGAACCAACGCTCAAACTCAAGGACTTCATTATTAGGATGAAAAGTCAAGTTCTTACTTACATTCTTGTCCCATAACCTTTTTATCTGCCTGGATTGTTGCCCACAAAATGCAAATCTCCAATGTAAGTTGATTATTGTGGAGCAGCCACTTTTTGAATGAAAATGATCATGACTCCTGTGCTGCACACTGAACGCAGAGCTACTGGGTACAAAGCACTACTCAGTTTATTTAAATTACTTACATATTTTTAAGTCCCTCTCTATTCTGCAGTTCAGTTGAAAGAGAAACTAGATAAGAATAAAATACTTCAGTCAATGTGTCAAGGCACTTCTGGGTAGACTCAGATACCTAATAAGTGCCCAGGTTTAAAACAGGAGGCTCATCCTGGGGCTACTAAGGTGTAAAGTCAGCACTCCTAATCATCATTGAGGTCCGAAGTGCCAAGGAAGAAACTCCAACGTCACCCTGCATTTTTCCTGATTAAATTGTGTTCAAGTGCAGCCTAAACTTAGCAGGACAGGAACAGTGTGCTCTCTTATGAATGTTTTATTTTCTCTCTCTTTTGTTATTCTTTTTATTTGAAACAAAAAGCAGTTATATGCTTTATATATCTAGAAAAAATACTTCTCTCTCCTTTTGGGGGGACTGAAACATGGAAAAGTGGAACACACTTTGCAGTTATTGCTAGTATTTCTGTTTAGTGATTGATAGTGTTGTTAGCTTTGCTCCCCTCTTCCCCCTGGCAACTGCAATGATGACAAGACTTTCATCCTGTGGGTTGGTCAGAAAATCTAATAAACCATTTTGGCAGACAGGCTGGATTGAAGCAGTGAGATCTCTTTATTTCTTGGAATCATGTTTGAGTTTTATTGTCTATATTGTATATATATCCTATCTGGACTTACAAAGGGACTGTCTGCATTAAAGAAAGTATTTTTATCTTCCTGGTATTTATTGATTTATTTGTTCTCCTTCTCTCCACAGTAAATGCTTGAGTTGAGAGTCTGAGCAGCTGAACAATGAATTTCTGAATGACAAAAGCATCAGCTATCAGGAATGGGACCAGAAATATCTTTTTTAAACCAAAATTTTGTTCTTTATGCAAATCATCAATTAGTTAATTCCCCATTGTTTTTAGAAAAAATTCTTGGATTTGCACAACAGAGAGAAAATCTAGCTTCTAAAAGCCAGTATGCTGTTGGATGACATGACCTGTTTCTAGGAATTCCACTGAAATCATCTGTGTCACTGGAGTTGTCAGACACAATCTTGAACATCGTACTAGGAGAATGGCTGTAATCACCTCTAATTACATTAATATTTTTGATAACTTTTAACAAAAGTCTCATGAATAGTAATTTTTTGATCCCTTGTAACTTGACTAGGACATATGTGTGTGTTTCTAATTTCGAAGGGCACATCAGACAGACCCATGTCTATTTGTGGCTATAGTGGCTGAATTAAAGAAAATAAATTTGTTCTTTCAGTAAATGAATGAAAGTATTAGAATACAGAAAATGAAAGGTTTTGTTGGCATAAGCTACTTGAATTCAAAATGAATTTCCAGCATTTAACTCAAGAGAGAATGCAATTTCACAATTATACTCAATACATTGAATTATTACCAATTTTGCCTTTTACTGGTGATGCTCTTTATTTAAAAATTAAAATAATAAATAAAATCACCACATTTCTCATCTTGGCCAGAAAATCGTATCAGTCCACCATATTCTGTTTCCACTGTGATTTATTCAATACCACTCATATACCACCATTTTGCAAAAACTTTCACACATTACATTTGATTTATTAATTACTGACCTTATAGGAACTATTCACAGTACAATAAATTAAGCATAAATATATGCCCTTGTAAATAAGGCCTCAAGATTTTTTTACCTACCAGCAGAGTATCTCCATTTTTCATTTACAAACTACTGATGATTTTAGCTCATTACCACAAACCTTTCTCCAGCTTTACAAAGCAACCATAAAAACCAAACTATCTTCTTCCCACTGAAAACACTCAAAAGCATTATAGTGAAATAAATTCAGTGTCTCACTTGATCAAATTTACCTTTTCAGTTTTAAGAAATGGATTACTAAATTGCTTCTAAATTGCTTCTAAACTACTGAGAGTACTTCAAATAAAACTTGTTACTTGTTTACTCCTGTATTTGTTTTTTGTTTATTTAAATGAGACTACTGCACACAATGCGGAAAAGGCAGATCCAAGAAAATGGAAAAAAGAAATTTACAAAAAAATAGAGGACCAATCTCAATTGTTAGGGCCTGGAAATTAATAATGGAATACTTTACCTATTGTCTCATGTGCTGTCACTTGTTTATCACATTGTCCTAAAGATTTTATGATTCTTTTAACTGCATAGACTTTTGTCTCAAAGAGCTTCTGCTTAAAAAGACACGTCCTCTACAGTTTCAAGAGTAGCTTTTGCTATTTATACAGTAATCACAGATGTACTGCTATTTAAAAGAAATATGTACATTTTCATGTATTTTACTTAATTTTACTTGGTTCTTCAATGTGCTCGTTTAATTTCCTTATTGACCCTATGCTTCTATTTGGAAAAAAACCCAAACCAAAACACAGAAGATTTTTTTTTAACCTGCTCACCTGTACTCTGGCCTCCTGCCAGGAACAGAATTCCTTTTCATGAAAGCATGAAGCCTCCACAATTTCTCTCTCTTTCAAAGCTTTTCATTAAAGAAAACTGAGCAAAGTCAAAGAAAGTCATAGACAGAAACTTAGACCAGTACACACTGTACATACATGCAAAATATTTTTTTACAAATGCAATATACTTCTACAGTAAGTTTCAGTTTTACTGAACTAGTGTTTTCTGACAAAAACAAACATATTTTGGCCTATATCTGTAGCAAATTCACGTCTCTTTTTTCCAGCCTCCATGAGGCGTTGCTAAAATTTTTCCTGTTCCTCACCTGATTTCCCCATGTTACTCCTGGTTAACAGCAGTGGCTAACCTTTTTCTGCTCCTGAAGTTTGGTGAGGTAGAAAGACTTAAACAAGGGAAAAAGAGATGCCTTAAGAAACCTGACTTCCATAAGTATGGTAAAGGGCGGATTGCAGTCTTTCCTTAAATTAGAAAATTAAACAGAAACTAATGCATGTCAAAGATCAAACAGGCAAGGAATAATCTGCTGCTGCAATTACTACCAACAAGGATTGATTCTGTTGATACTTTCTAAATACAATTTGACATCTCATAAAAATTACAGCTAAACCAACAGAAACTAATTTCTGTTTTTCACAGGTGTCTATCAGGTTATAAACACATCTAACTTATTGGTTGTAATAAATGCATAACGGAAGGATATAGTTTAATATGAGCCATAGACCTTCCGAATCACCTGTGAAAATAAACTGAAATGGAGTATTTCTGTCTGTCAGTAACAGTCCTGAAACATTCTGTGGCTTTTGAAAAATTAGATTTTTAGTGCTCTTTGACCAAAGTAATTTTTTTAGTCCCATTATGATCTAGATGAGAATGGTCTAGTCATAGAAACATTTCTTCCAGACCATTTAGAGCAGATATACTGCCTCATTCCACTGACCTAAACAGTATTGGATAGGACCAAAAATTGTTTTCTCTTGATTTATTGAGTTCCTATCTTTATGCACCATTACAGAAAAAGTGTTTTCTTCAGTTGTTTTGGGGTTGTTTTGGGGTTTTTTTAAATTATGTTTATCTTAAAAAAACTATTATTAATTTATTTCAATACCTTTGTGCTACTCAGAGTTTTTTGGAAAATTTCTGATTATCACTTCAGATTGCCACGTACACAGTGCAATTATACACAGACGCAGTGAAAAAAAAAAAAGTGGATTTCAGACAGCAAAAATTCTTGTAACGGGAGAATGTAGTTAAATGCAAATGAATAACTTAAGTCACAAAGTTGCATTTTCACTCTACCACACCCAACCTTTCTTTATTCATTACAAAAATGTCTTTCCTGTATCAATAGCCCATTCTGATTTTAGCAGTAATAAGTGATCTCTAGTACCAAAAGAGTGGCATAGTTTAATCTTTACATAAGATTTATAGCATTTAAAATGCTTTACTATTTTATATAAAAGGCCAAAAGCTAATGCATACCAAGTATGCAGGAAGTAAATGTCTACCTGAGATAGAATGAGTGGGTACTTTTGATCTTTATGATTTGGTATACTGTCTTTACAGGAATATACAAGTCACTTGAGTTAAAATAAAATAAACCATGTCTAATCTGCTGGTAGGAAAACTGAACAAAAACTGTTGCAATAAATATTGAAAAAGTTGTAACATAGGAAAGTTCTCCTAGCACTGTTTGAAACAACACTGGACAGATTCAGAATTGAAGTATACCAAAATATCAGGGATCATATTTTGGCTATAAACTTTTGCTCTAGGCTGAAACATGACAGAAAGTTTCAGCACAGCATGATCATTCTCTTGTAATTACTGAGTTCAGTTTAAAACATTTCCAAAACAAACACCTTCCCTCAGAAACTTTCATATACTTTCATTCTTTCCTATTACTTAAATATAACATATTTTTTCTTTACTAAAACGAAAAATTGTGCATATTCTTTATTAAGCTTTTCAGTGTTATGAAAAAAAATCACCTACTAAAGAAAAATTATTTTTTTTCCTGTATCTTACAAAATTTTCTTTTTTTGAAGGCAAAAGATGTATAATCAAAAGTTGTGAAGTTACAATTTCCAAACATACTTGACTAGTCAATATGGGGCTAAATCTTGTCTAAGGAAACATTAATATTGATTAAAAGCAATAGAAATCTGAAGACAAACTTAACATTTCTTACCAAATGCTCCTGCATTTTAGAAGCAAACTCACATCTTGCACTGCCTAAATAGAAATTATGAAGCATATCTCCATGAGACCCCTAACGACACGTACTGCCACCCTGTAACAGCACCCACCATGAGTTCCCAGAGGACACTCGAGCTTCTGGGGGATGATGAATCTCAGTTCTCAGAGCAAGGGCTAGCAGCAGTCACTGAGACAGTATGTTATTTTCTATATAACCCCAGGCTTGCAGCCTCAAACTAACCTCATATGTTGGGAAACTGCTGGAAACTGAGACTTACAGAAGGTATTTTCATTTTACTATAATCTGTGTAAGATAATTAGAACCATTAAAAGTCACGAAAAGAAGTGTTAGAAAAAAAAATCAGAGATGCCACAGCTTTAAACGGTTAAATTGTAATAGGTGTTGCAAAAAAAACCCCCAAAAAACCCAACAGTATAAAGGTGAAGCATCATATTAATTTCACCAAAAATATTGGCTAATCTAAACCTGCATAGCTGCAATAGCTGCTGCTATTTCCCTTTCTTTCCCTTCTCTTTTCTGTTATGCCCTTGCGAGCAGGAAATATACTAATACATTGTGTAACCCTATTTCTATTTTGACATAATTTTTGACCTTAAAGCATGACTTCAACATATTTCAACTGATTTCAGCTGCACTACAAAATCAACAATAACAACATTAAGAATAACTTCCCTTGTAAACAAAGATCTATAATTGGATCAACTGGATCTGTACAAAAGATCCATTGTTTTTCTACTGGCACAATAATTTAATAGTAAAGAGTGCTTATCTTTTCATTGAGACTGAAATTCATCCTTGTTTAGGCTAGTGTCTAAACTTGGCACAATGCACATACGCTATGGAAATTCCTTTTAAGCCCTATGAAGGATTTAGCGCTTTAGAGGACGAAGGCAATTCATAAGCCACTGAAATTAACTTCAGAAACTTTAGACTGTGGCACCAGTGCTGAGACTTACTGAGTTACTGCTATACAGCAGAACACTAGAAACCTCTCAGCAAAGGAACAAATGGCTTCAGATAGCAGAGAAGATGTACATGAGGCATATTACATTTTTCTTAGTGTCAAAACACAATAAAACCAGTTTGGGGAACCTAAAGCACAGTCAAAGAAAATTTGCTACCATGTGATTCAGAGTATTCATTTGGTACAATTTCAAAGTGTTCAAATTTGTTCAAGACATTCTGACAAGCTTAATTGTGTATTGCTTATGTTTATGCCAGTTCTGGTGATGTGTGTGACATTATATTGTAAGCCCTTCCTATTCATGTGGCGTTGCAGAGCATCAGACGTGTATTAATGATTTTAGAAATGTGCCCAACAGAAGTGAAATTTCAAAACCAGAAATTTGCTATCGGGTCATAATAAGTAGGAAAGAGAAAATAAAATCTGTAATTTAAATAACACAACCACCTATAATAGCAAATAAAGAAATAAAATTGCCTTCCAAAAGATTTGTCCTATAGATCGCATAATGAAAGTACAGAGTAAAACAGCCACCTGGATAATCAGAAAAATCAAAGGAGTAAGTGCTGTAGAGATAATTAGCCCTCAGCCCACTACGGGCTACTGAGAAATATGATACTGATACATAACATCGGATGCCTTTAAACACCTCTACTGTAGTGTGAGGGAGAAGGCAGAAAGGTGCTCAACTGCATGAGAAGTGTGAGAAACTACTTACTAATTACAGCAGGTTGTTAACTGTATATGTATGTAAATTAGAAATGGTCTATGTATTTATAAAACACAAATAAATAGGTGTAGTCATAAACAGATAGCCATCAGCTAATCAAAGAGCATTTTTCATCTAAGAATTACTTGCCCTAAGAAGAAAACAATATCTGACTTCAGTCGCAAATCTAAATGATCTTTAAGAAGCACTGGGGTTTGGATGTTTTTCCCTAAAATATACATCTTAGAAATGAAATCAGCTTCAGTATCTGCCAGAAATGTTTAATAAGCTGCAAGATAGCAAAATATCATATTAAAATAGCAAAAAGTTTTGATTCCTTGCAGTG
The DNA here is from genome assembly GCA_013398125.1 of Aegotheles bennettii. Classification (NCBI taxonomy): domain Eukaryota; kingdom Metazoa; phylum Chordata; class Aves; order Caprimulgiformes; family Aegothelidae; genus Aegotheles; species Aegotheles bennettii. The sequence goes on from VZRW01006931.1 coordinate 258,406, forward strand.
ACTTTTTTTTTAAATCTAATTGGGACCAACTGGTCTCATTGCTTCTTATAAACTTAGCAATATATATTCAGAAAAAGGAATAAAAATGAACAGATGTTTCTCCTTAAAGAAGTCAGACAAAGATTTTTCTTACACAATAAATCAGCTGCTAGTGGATTTCCAGGACACTGCTCCAGGCTAACTGTTTAGGTATGGCTTAAAAACCTGGTTTACCTCTGTATGTATCCAAAATTGGTAAAGCAGATTAAACTGTAGATGAACAGCAAACACTGAAGGGGGAATGAAAAGAGCCATGGGCAAGTTGAAAATCTGAAAAATGAGAAAGAAAATATACATTAGATATATAATTCCAAATTTGTGGTGATATAATGAAGTACTATCTCAGGAGCTCAAAGCACTGCACAAGAGAATTGCTTCTGATACCTCCATACTGTAGACATTACATAGAATAGATACTGATTACTGTGTTACTATTAGATGTGCTATAGCAAATGAGACATAAATTGATGCAAAAGTGATTTCCCAAACCTCATACTGAGCAAGTGGAGAAATCAAGAAAAGAACACAGAAATCCTGAGACTAAGATGTTTATTCTGTGTACTATGTGGAGCAGAAAGCAACATAGCCTTGACATGAAGGGTTCACTTATAGGGGAGAATTATCACAGAGTGAGCAAATTGTGAATTTATACCACATAGTTTTGCCACCTAAACTCTCTAGGTGAGCACCACAAGAGCAAGGCAGCTTACTTTGAAAGCGAAATTTATTATATTCTCACCCTAATTTCCACACAGCATCTCCCTTAAAGCCTGGATATAGTGCTGAGTTCTGAAGATGATCTATCATAAAAACAGTTTCAGAAAACTGCTTACTTAGAAAAGACACTGGTAACTTACATAGAAAGTAAAGTTCCAGGAATTTCACAATTAATTGCTGAACTGGCTGAGCAATAGAATAAGACTGTCAAGACCTTCATGTATTAAAAGTCAGTCTGCTTTCTTCAGAAGAAGGCTTATTTTTTTTTTCTTCTACCTGACATTGTTTTATACCAGCTGCACTAAGTTAAACCTTCCCTAAAATACAGAGATTTTCTCCAAGCCAAAGAGTAGCGGAAGTATCATCAAAACTTTAAATCTCTTTGGCATTCAGGGAAAATCTGGGTAGCAGATAAGAGCTCCCTGTGAAACACAGCAAAATTAACAAAATCCATTTTCAAATTCTTATTGTCCTTCTCAAAAAAATCAAATCTTTGAACATCAAAGAAAGCAATCTGATAGCCATGACAGGCCTCCTGAGCCAGGAATTCCTTTAGTGTAGGTCTGCACATAGCATTTCACGCCAATATTCCTTCAGTTTTTGTCAAAAAGCCTACACAATAGATAAGATGCCACACAGGGGCTGTGAAACAACCGTAACTGCATCTCCATGATGTGACTGATGCTTTTGAAAAAGTCACCACAACCATATCTCTCTGTCATGAGCCAAGGAAGGCCCAAGGCCCTGAAATCCCAGGTTGATCTGCTGGCTTCAACACCAGATAATGACTGAAGCACTAGAAATAAACCCTTAAGTCACTGCAATATCACCTGGTACGGCTGGAACAGCTGTGATTTCAAAAGCTACATTCAAAGGCTTCATGGACTATAGCAGCCCCACAAACTAAACACGGGGCATTTCTGGTTGAATGCCTTGGAAGTTCTTTCCTGAAGTAAAGGAATTCAAAGGTGGTAGAAGATAATGCTGCGTTTCTGGATCTTGGTTGAAATAACGTAAACAGATATTTTGTTTTCATCAGTCTGATCCTCAAAGGCAGAAATGTTTGCATAAAACAAAAACAAACAAAAAAAAACAACAACAAAAAAAGAAAAATATATTTGGAAGGTGAAATTTGCACATTCAGTCCCTAAGAAACACTCAATTCAAGCAAACTCACAAAAATCCACAGCAACTCTTACCTAAGGTGGGAGCTAGTAAATGCCAATGGGGGAATGTGGCATTCAGGCATGAAATTCTGGAGTAGAGGTGGGCATGAGACTTCTTGAAGAATTAAAAACACAGATCAGATTGCTTTGTGCAAAAGACTACTAAACAGAAGAGTGACTTTCAAATCTACAATTCTCCATGCTCTGAAACAGAAATACAATGCAAGTCTCTGATACTTTAAATGAAATGTCCTAAACACTGGCATGGAGTCAATCTCTTTCCTGAATTTCTTTTTCCTCCTTCCTCCAACCTGGAGCCCTTTAGTATATAATTATCAAAAGTGGGTGAGCTATAGAAAAAAAAAAAAAAAA
>VZRW01006931.1:260704-282978 GCA_013398125.1 Aegotheles bennettii
AAAAAAAGAGAGTCAGAGAGATATTTGTCCCACAACAGCTAAAAAGTTGGCATGTTTTTTCTCAAAGGTTATCTTACAAAGAAGCCAATGAAGGAGTAGGACACATGGCCACATTTAAGTAAAGCTACTGCAGTTTTCCCTTATTATTGATTGTACCTGACTAATGACATGATAAGAGCAGGAAATTATTTAAAAGGAATGGAGAGGAAGTTGATTTTAAAAAAAAAAAAAACCAACACAAAAAAACATGGTTTTCAGGTTATTCATGGAAGTGGTTGCAGGACTGAAAGCAGGGTTAAAAATTATATGATTTTTCCCTAAAAGTATCAGAAGCAATTTGGTGGTATTTACAGATGACCCAGAGGGGAAGGAAGGATCCTCTCCATATTTATTTTCTAACCTACTTCTCAGTGAGTACTAGGACTTCCCTGGTAAGTGGTGAGATGGGGGAAATTTTATATAAATCTACAGGTAAATTTGAGATTGACAAAGGAGAATGCTTTCCTAACTGCCTCATGTTTCTTTGCAATGTAAGATTTATTTTGCACAGAAAGAATTTCAAAGATCATTTACAGAAGTAGAACCCATAGGGAAGAATTACAAAGACAGAGTCTCCTGTACAAAAGATTTGGTTTCTCTTATTTGTGGTTCCACTGAAACAAGATCAATGTCAGAAAAAAAAAATAAAAATAATTGAATACTTTTTTCCACTGGAAATGCCAATTCACCAAATCAAAACATTTCATGGGAATGTACCAGCTTTCGCCAATCTGTAGGAGAAAAGCTTTCCTGGCTCCAAGATGAAATTTCTGGTCAAAACTGCAAAAAAACGTTTATCACACTCACAGATCTTTTCCCACTTGTGGATTCAGCAACAGAGATTGAGAGAGAGGCACAGTAACTGATAACCTGATGGGAAAGACACTCAGTGAGGGGGTGGAGAGGGATTCATATCTGGGGATGCTGCCCTGCAGCTGTGTATCTTCACACTTCTGGCATTTCCCCTTTTGAAGGGTGTGCACCCACTGCACACTCTCTGGTGTGCGCACGCTCTACCTTTCTCCCTCTCATTTATAAGTAAATGCTTATAAACGCTTCCACTACAGAAAGGGAAAAATGTGTAATTTCTGAGGTGTAGCAGAAAAGCTGAGGTCCCTGCACTGAGCCCCTCTGGTTCCATGCTGAGACTCTGGGGTCACCTACTGATGCGGCCACGGAGGCGCCACAGGTCAGCTGCCAACAGTTACTTTACCTGGGCTACACTTCTGCAAGGATTCTGCAGGAGTTAAAGGTAAGGATTAAAAAAACACCCCCGACCCTTACAGATCCCAGACCTGGGAGACTCCTCAGTAGATAAGAAGAGAACTTTGTGACTCTGTGCTCAAAAGAACAGTGTTATCTATTCCCTTTCCAGATTTATATATAGATGTTTCCACTGCTTTTAAATCAACAAGGCATAACTGAACTCTTTATCTAAACATATAGTCTAAAGCTATCAAATTATTATGGATCTAATATTTGCAATTAAATCTTATCCCTGGAGGAAAGTTGAAAACTAGTACTCAAAGAATTCAATTCTAGCTTTTCAAGGTGTATATGCAACTCTCTCCTTTCACAACTACACTTTAACTGTTTCATCAGAAGCAAAAAATCATATAGCATTAGCTTGATGATTTCTTCTTAAAAATTAATATACATTTTTTCAACATCTTTTTCCCACAAAATGGGCTTCAAAACCATCTCTCAGTCTTAACAGTAGATCTGCTTCTCTATGGCCCCTTCACTTGATTAACAGAAACACTGTGTGTGCAAACAACATGAAACAATACACATTTGGTTCCAAGTTCGGGAGTACATCTCACACCACTGAATGTACTTCAAGCATGTTTTTCTCTTCTCTTCCATTTCACATCTTTTCAATCAGCTCAAGCACAACCCACACAGATTAATATGCTGATTTATTTATTTTATAACATTTAACTTAAAACACATACAGAGCTGGCAGCAGAACAGTCCCACAATCCCACATCATCCACCACAATTTTCTCACAGCTTCCACAAAACTCCATGTCAAACTGCAATCAACACTACACATTCAACAACATTAGATCACTTGCAGAGATTAACTAAAGGCTTCACTGAGTTTCAGCTTCAAGGCAGATGCGTCCATGGGGTTCTGGACAAGTCTGGCAGTCCAAAAAAATAGCAGTACTATTAGAATTAGTAAGAATTGTGTTCATGCACAGTAAGGCTTTGGAGAAAGAAAACTGGCACACCTCTCAAACATTCTGTGGGGAGGTAAACCGATATTTACATGAACCAAATGTCTTGGATAATACGAAATTATTTGGTGGAAAAAACACTGCACACAAAAGTATTATGGATTCCTAGTTTCGTTTCCCTTTGCTCAAAGGAAATGAATTTAAAATGTACCTATATTATTTACAGAATTATACCAGTGTGGTCTTGAGGATGTTCTTCAGAATCTAAGAAGGCCAGACATCTTGGCCTTCCTGAATATTTTATGCTCTCTGAGGTATCATCCTCCAAACCACGTAGGCAGACAAAGTGCTTATGCACACACCCTAATGTACACACAGGCTTTTTGTCTTTTTTGAATTATTGTTTTTGTTAAGCATTTGCACATATGGTCCCAATGGGTAAATGTGCAAAGGTTAAATCTTTAACATGGCAGTATTTACATAGGAAGCGGAGTTGTGACAGAGATGCATCCCTTCCGCTATTGTTCATTACGGCCATGTAAATCTGAGGCATTCCTACCAACAGCAGATGACTATTTTCTGAATAAAAAACATAGTAAGAATTTACAGAGACTAAGAAACTAAACAAAGAAATAGTACCTGCTTCACAATTTCCAGGAGAATTAATCATTTTTTTGAACCTAGTGCTTTAATTCATCTAATGTCATGGGCCTGAAACAGTTATGAACAACAGGCTAAGTCCATGCTCAGTTGTATGAACATAAATCCAGACTAACTTTACTGAAGTTAATGGAGTCACACAGGATTTGTATTTCTGTGAGCACACACTCTTGGCTTGAGTCATTTGTCCATAGCCTAGATGTAAAGACTGCCAAAGAATTGTGCGTTTCCTCCACCACCAGTATTATACCTCATTGAAGAAGAGAATTTATATATATATTTATATATATAAAGTCTAGAACCTATATTGTATGTATATTTGTATATATACAAAAATACATTGACTATTGCTTTTGAACTCTAATTCTGAAAATTCAAAATTTTTAGTTATTCTTTTTTTAAAAAAAAAAAAAGAAAGAAAGAAAGAAACTACAACCTGAGTTAAAAAGCAGAGTCAAAAGAGAACACAAGAGAGAAACTGAGGAAATCAGCAGTTATCCTGGGTCCAAAACTAAACACTGAATAGTATGTTACATTTATGAATGTATTTGGAAATATACATTTTTATATCTGTAAATGAGTACTCATTTTAATTCATACTGGATATGTACACAGCTCACCATTTAAAATAAATTATATCTGAAATAACACTCAGAAAAGTAGTGGTATACCACCCTTACTGGAGTACTGACACATGACATGAATGAGCAGAGACAAATAAATACATTTGCATGTCCAAAGCAATATTTAGTAATTATTTCTCTCCCTGCTCCTTTCGTGTATACAGACATATTCTAGAGTAGTTATGTTATACTCTGATCTTTTCCTGTACTTATGCATGAATAACTGAATGAAAAAAAATGGTTCAATTTTACTCGGAAAGTTAGGAAAATATGAATGCAGGGTTATAATTAACCTTCTTAACTACTGTACCTCTTTTCAAGTTTGCTGTAAAAACATTAGTGAATGTATTTTAAAGCTTACGATTCTCAGAATCTTCACTTTCAACTTCTGTGCTTTCAGTGTCAAACATCTTACATAATCTTTATGTTCTTCTTTGAAGTGAAATACACACTATGTTTTCACTTTTACTAAATCTTGTTGATGTTAATTTCTTAGTTAAATCTCATGCAACTTACCCAGGAAGTGTATCTCTGCAGTATAGATTGTCTCAAAGCTGTGAATAAGTTGTAATCTTCAGAACTATGATGTATTTGGTGCGCTGCCCACAGTATATTTACCTCTGCAAAACACATAATTTCTAATGAGGTAAGTACTAGAGAACAAAGCAACATTTATTTCCCAAGGCCTTTTTTCTCAAGCTAAAAGCAACTCATCCCCCAACTTACACTTCGCTATTTCACCATTGTATAGCAGGTAATAAGACCTAATGCTCAGAGCTGAGTTTGGGTAGGTTAGGTTAAATGTCAGTAAATAGACACAAGTCAGTGTAACTTTCATGCCAAGGAAAGCAAGGCTGTGGCAGGAACTAAAATCAGCACTGCAAGAGCAGAACGATGTGTGAGATAAGAGTGAAACAACCAGAAAGCCTGAGCCGAGTCCTGATAACCTGAGTCAGTAGGAGCTCTGTTATGGGGTTCAGAAGGACAAGGACTGAGGATGCCTTCATGCCCATCATTTGTTTACTGAAGTTATACTTCAAGACTAGAAGGGGACACAATATGTTCCAAAAATACTACCCTTGAAGTTTAACAAAGTAACTGGTCTCTGCTGCTATGCTTACAGTCTTCTGGAACATGTAAATCTTCAAGCCCACTTGTACCACAGACCACAAAACACAGCCATTGCCTGCCCACTGGTGACAAATGGCCACTTGCTGGGAACTCTGGACCCAGCCAAAGAAGATCAGTCGCTCTATTGTGTTATAGTTGCTGGAATAAGGGCAAAACCAGTGTCAGCCACGTGCTCTGAAAGCATGAAGACATGACACTTCTAATGCACTGCAGTGAAGGAGAATACTTCCAAATCCTGATTGTATTTCAATGCATTTTCTGATTAAGTGAAAATTTGGGTGGTCCCTCTGCAGTGTATATTGATATCTGGACAGCCTTAAGTGGCAGGTTAAGATAGAAATGTTCATGGAAATCAGATGTATAGCTACAAGCTATAAGGATGACCCTAATTATAGCAAAATCAGAAAGCAGGTGGTTAATGCAGCCCAAATAATGCCTATTTAGCATAAACCTAAATTTAAGGTGATGTGCATTTCAGGGGATGAAGTGTACACAAAACCTCAGACAATTACAGAAATTAAAGGTTTATTGGCTGACTGTCAGCTACACACTCCTATTGCCACTGACTTTTTTTCACCAGAGCAATTAAAGAAGTGCCTTTGGTAGATAACTAGAATCATATTCACAGAATGATCTTATAATGTGTATTTAAAGTCCTGAAATTATCTGGCTCCAAACTTACATCAAATAGTTTAGGTCTGGTAATTAACATATAATGGCAATGTAAAGTAATGCTAAAAAATCCCCCTAATGAATCTCAAGGCGTCTTCATCATTTCAGGGGACTTGATAGTCTTGTAACAGGAGGTAATAGTCTTGTATGTTAGAAACCAAGAATTTAAAAACTAAGTAATTTTGACAGCTTGTAATTTACATGACATCATTTTTAATGTCCTCTCAGTCATTAAAAATCATTACAACTGCTGAATTAAAACTGTAATTTCAACTATCACAAAAGACTTAAAATTCAGTCTGAGTTCTTCCTTCTTTAAGTGTTCACCATATCAAGAACTAGTGATCTCTCTTTCAAAAAAAAACCAAAAAACAAAACCACAACATCTTAATGTATCTCTGCCTAACAAGCTCACTAGGAGATGAATTATTCAGGTGAGTTTCAATACTCAATAATAATTTGTATTTGAAATGTTTCCCAAGACCTTGACAGAAGCTAAATGAGTGAACAAAGGATCTGAAAAGGTGGAGGTTAAAGACCTGTCTCCTTAGTTGTTTTAAAAGCATTTACTTCCTATCACAAACTGTGTGTAACACAAGCCTCCACTCAATGAAGTACAGCTGTACAAACAGGGTACAGTAACTGGATCTTGCTTCTTTCCCTCAGTCATTTTTCAGCATTATGAAAAGCTCAAGGAAGGGAATCTATGATGATTTTTACAGTCTACTTCCATTGTAGTTAAGGTCAAATGGTTTTCAAAATTAATTACTAAAAAGGCATTTTATTAGTATTCATTTTTTAGTTAAACTGCCTCTTACACTAACAAGAATACATAATAAGGTAACTGAATAATGGTAAAATGTTAATCTTTCAGATGTGTGAGTCAGCTTAAGCAAACTATCATTTAAAAATATACCACAGGAATATTAGGGACATAAACAAACAATTCTGCCACAAGTAATTTAACTGCTAAAGCTATTTCTGACTTCTTCTGTTACAGTTAAGTAAATTAAATCAAATCAAATCCTGCTCCTTAATCCTATTCTTGCTGACATCAATGGCACTGACTACATTAAATTCCTTGGCAAAATAGGCAGAGTTGATGATCAGAAATAGCTTTTGTCTTAAGAATTTATCTGAAGAAACTGATCCAATAACTTTTTATTTGAAACAAACGGATAACATCATGAATAAGTGTGAAATAGATCATCCCAAAAATCAGTCTTTAATGATTAGTACATTAAAAAATATTACAACCATAATGCCTAAAAGACATCTCACAAATGTAGGAAACAGATCAAACACTCTTCAAGGAATACAGCTGACTGCTCACCAACTAGTCGCGACAGAAACCAAAATGTTTGTGTCTATAGAAAAGTTGTGGTTTCACTTTTTCATTCATAATGATGGTAACTTGAAGCAAAATGAGAAAAGTTATTTGAATGAGAACAAAATTATAAAAGACTCTCTCACATGTGTTAACTCATATGTATCATTATGTAATGACCAAAAAAGAGAGAAAGACCAAGATATTGCCAATTCCAACACAGATTTTTTAAAAAGCTATGTAGAAAACAGGAAGTCTCACTGCATTTTGTAGATCCGTGCAGTCAAATTCTCCCATGAAGCCACAGGAAAAAAGGTGATGGAATTGGAGAAGCCTCCAAGACAATGCTCAGTTTTGCTACTGGGAGGAACAATTACCAGATTTTTTAAAATAAAAGTTAGCTAAAAACCTGTATTTTGGGTGTGGATGCCTTCATTAAAATTGGGGAGTCATCCTAGAATCCATTCCACCACACATGAAAACAGAAATCTACCTACACAGATTAATCAGCATCTCCATAACAGAGGTAGATATCACAGAATCACAGGGGACATCCCCTACTAGACTAGATTGCTCAGGGTCCCATCTAACCTGACCTTGAACATTTCCACCTCTCTGGACAACCTGTGCCAATGTTTCACCACTCTCCTGGTGAAAAACTTCTTCCTTATATCCAACAAAAATCTACCCTCCTTCAGTTTAAAACCATTGCCTCTTGTCCTATCATAACAGCCTCTGCTAAAAAGCCTATCCCCATCTTTCTTATAGGCCCTCTCTAAGTGTTGAAAGGTGACAATGAGGTCTCCTTGGAGCCTTCTCTTCTCCAGGCTAAACAACCCCAACTCTCTCAGCCTTTCTTCATAGGACAGATGTTCCAGACCTCTGATCATTTTTGTGGCCCTTCTCTGAACTCATTTCACCAGGTCCATGTCCTTCCTGTGCTGAGGGCTCCAGAGCTGGACACAGTACTCCAGCAGGGGTCTTACCAGAGCAGAGTAGGGGGGTAGAATCACCTCCCTCAAACTGCTGGTCACAGTCCTTTTGATGCAGCCCAGGATACAGTTGATCTGGGCAGTGAGGGCACATTGCTGGTTCACGTCCAGCCTTTCATCTGCCAGTGTCCCCAGTTCCTTCTCAGCAGGGCTGCTTTCAATGCCTTGATACCCCAGACAGTGTTGATACAAAGGGTTACCCTGACCTAAGTGCAGGACCTTGCACTTCTCCTTGTTGAACCTCGTGAGTTTCCCCTGGGCCCACTTCTCAAGCTTGTCTAGGTCTAGATATGATCTAGATCTGCTTGTCTAGATACGATCCATACATGACTTGTGCTTAGTTTGTTGTGGTGTAGTACTTCTTTTGTTAGTCTTCTGATCCAACTTTGCGTTATGCTTTTTTGTTTTAGTGTTGTTCAATAAAAGTTGCAAGATAGGTCAATTGCCAAAAGCCTCTACTTCTTTTTTATTAGAAATATAATTCTTATAGGAACAAATTATTTCCTCAGTTACATTAGTGTAAGTGTAGGGCTGTACGGCTTTAATGAGAACAGGATTAGATCCAAGAAATTTATCTGGAAGACTGTATTATACACCACACACAAAGAAGCATGTATACTGGGGAATGTACTTTTTTTTGTTTGGTTTGAATTTTTAATAAGACACATTTTTCTTACATTGTGTCCTTAGCTACAGTGAGTGCTAGCAGTTTGTGTTATCAAGATGACAACCTATGTAAATCAAAAGACTAGCTATAAGGACATCTAAGTTCAAGTGGTGAATTAGACTTGATTCACTATATAGCTTCAATTTTCTTAACTTCTTCTGCACATTTTTATTGAGAAGCACCTATCTGTGCATGTACCTGACACAGACCAGTTCTCAGCATTTAGAAAGTAGGAGTTCCACCGCTGTATAGAATAATAGGAAAAACAAAATCCGCTAGCCTTTGCTCCCAGAGTTTGTTTTTCAGGAGGAAAAGTGGAACAACTCAGAAGCACTTCTTAAGCCCCAGCACCATCTAGTCCTCTTTGGTCAATTTACAATTAATTATATTGTGATACTCAGGTAATCCTGGGATAGGCAATCATGCAGGATGACACATAGCCAGTCTCAAAAGAAAATAAAGCTACCATGAGACTCTGTTATCTATATAGTTTCAATCCAGCAGTTTAATTAGGAAATTTCACTAGGCTTTCAGCATCTGATCCTTCCATGATGTGGGATGTGCTTTTTCTGTGCTTTGTTCAGTATTATCTCTGTTTTTCAGGCCTCTTCTTGAGTCACTATATGTGGTCAGCAAACTATTTAGTGAGTGGGCTAACTTACAATCAAGTAATACATGGTATATGCTCCCATGGCTTACAAGCCAAAAATCAGAACGACCTTCCACAAAACCTGCCCCCAGAATCTGTGCACAAGCCAAAACCTCCTGCTTGATCTGCTGCCATACCAGTTGAAAACACAAAACTGCTCCCACACAAAAAATCCACAATAATATCTGCAAAACTTAAGATGCAGAATGGTCTAGGGAAACGTGGGAAGAATTAAGACAAGCTAAATTATTATATATACTACCCAGAACAAACAACAGGCCAAATCATATCCCTTCTTAGCAAGAATTCAGGGGACTGTGAATTATACTCAGATACACTTCTGAATCTGTAAAGTATTTAAGATACCATGTAGTTAGGAAAGCACAGCTTGGCCAGGTCAAAAATAATGGTCCATACGTGCTCTGTTATTTCCTGGCATCTTCATAAGCATCGGACATCAATGGAAAGGCTAGAAAAAGACACAGTGTTCCTGAAGACTCAGTCTCTTCCAGTAGGAGGAGTTCCCTCAGAAACTAAGGTGCATGCATCAAACTTCATGCAATGTAGTTATATCAATATAAACAAGTCTCAGTTAGTTACATTAAGACTGTCCTAATCCAAGGCCTGTGAGGTTTTCATTAAGGTTGCTGGAAATTGAACAGTCTCTTACCAAACAACCACAAAGGAATAAAGGTTATTAGGTAAGGATTGAGAAATTAATTCACAGTGACTCAATCTCTGACCTTCACTCACAGTTTTAATAGAAAATGAATGTGCATTCCTTTGTGGGGAAAGATATTGAGAAGATAAACTATCCAAAGCAATTTTAACATGCAAATGTTGGATATGGACACTTCCAGAAAGACAAACAGGGAAAATTCAAAAGATGGAGAATCACACAGAAGGAATGAAATTTTAGTAACACGTATACATATAGTGTCTGAAAGTAGAATATTTGGCAAGTCTTTGAGTACACAGCAGTTCTCTCACACAAATTCTGCTATACCAACTTGCCCAACCAACCTGTTCTCATACCTTCCTGAAGCCAATTGTTCAAGTTCTCTAGTTGCTTGGAGCAGCTCTGCAGCTGGTTAAAGTTTTGTTTGCCTGAGCTCTGGATTATCTCTGTAACAAAGATGTGAGTCTCTGGAGTGTGAGGAACCATGACAGCAGCAGCTGCTACAGTCAATTCTCTCTTTTGTGGGTTTATAAGGCTTGATTTGAATACATTGTTTTCCAGTTGTTCTGGCTTTCATAACAGATTCTGTAGATGTAAGAGTCTGAAAACAGCTCTGATTTGTACCAAAAAAAAATTTGTGCCACGGCAGTTTCAAGGATAACTAAATTATAGCATAAAATCCTGTTTGTAAACCCAGTCCCAAGCCCTGTCAAGCCTTTCCCTCCGAAACTGGGTTCAAATTTTTCACCTAGCCTTTCTTCAGTGAGGGTTCCTACCGGTTATAGCAAGGTTTATCCACCTTACACCCTCACAGCCTCTTGAGTGATACAGTATACGTTAACTTCTGCAGCTCATTGATGTAGCAATGTTTTGCAGCACTTAGGTTTTTCTGCACCTTTTTTACTACAAAGAGGAGCATATGGCTCATTAATTGCACAACTATAAATCATCCTGTTGGTGAAAATAGATTTATATATTAAAATAAAAACCTGCAACAAATTTCTGTGTAAAGGAGAAGATCCTCAACAGCTGCTGCAAAATGACTTCTATAGATCTGTGCCACTTTATACAAGCTGCAGACTTGACTCAAGCTTCTCAAAATACCGCTGATTACAGCACTGGCAATCTTTAGCTCTGAGCATTTGCCAATCTGTATAATATAACTTGGTGTTACTGAATACTGATGTCAAACTGTGGTATAAATGTGTGAAACACATTAACTGTGACCAAATTAGCACTCTATTCCTTAGCTTGATGATAAAGAGAACTGAAACTAAATTAAATAATTATTTTTTTGTTACTTTAGAGAATTTTTAAATTCAATTCTTTTCTTCTTTTTTTTTTTTTTTTCCTTCCCAAAAAGCGTCTCAGCCACTGAAATGGCTTACGCAATTTGAGAACTTATTCATCTTGGAGGACCCTGGAAGGAAACTGTTGAATTAAATGGAAAAAAAGAGAAGATAATTCTCCCTTTGTTTTTTTGGTGGAGAAGTGGGGGTGAGAGTTTTTGTTCTCCTGTATTCTGGGCTGTATCTACAAAAGATTGATGTCTGGTGTCACTGTTAGGAAGTGCAAACTGTTCAGCTTCATTGCAATCTATGTCCTCATCCTCTTGCTCTGCGGGAGACCACATACTTTGGCAGGCAATATTCAGATGGGAAGCACTTTAATGGCAAGAATGGATGCCAGTGAAACCTTTTCCCACAATGTTCAAAATTCTGAATGTGTATACGTTAAAGCAACATAAAGCTGCAGGATATTAGGAAGAAAACAATAACTGATACTAACTCACCCACATTAATCTTACTTTTTGCCCCTCAGAACAATACTTTCAATGAATGCAGGAGAAATACATATACTCACAAAAACAAAAAAAAAAAAAAAAAGAAAAGAAAAGAAAAAAAGGAAAAATCATAATGAATTAAAGCCCTCCAATTCAAAGACATAAACATACTTTTTCAAAGGAAATACCCACAACCCCCTCAATAATTTTTACCTTCTAGGTTAAATGCCTTCATTCACTTACTTGGTTCTTCATTTTTCCAAGCCAGATACAGCAAGAATTAACACTGATAAGTAAGTGGAGTTATTCTAGTGTAAAACAGGAATTAGCTCTACAGAGTTTTCTTTTACAGAGTGTTCTAGATTATTTATTAAGCCAAGTTCCTGAATGGTAGATGTATTGAAATGCAGACTAGATTTGCAAAGGAATCTATTGAAAATTATTGAGATACCAAAAAGCCTGGAGGACATCAAGACACACCACGCCCCTTACATAAACTTTTAAAATAGTCTAGAGAAAAACATTTACATCTAACTTTCAACCCACTCCTTCACATATTTGCAAACCACAGAAAAAGCCAGACAAACACGCTAGGCAATACACATGAGTTTGGTACTCTCTATGGACCTGATACAAAACTTCCTGAATTCAGTTCAAAAATATCCATTAACAGATTTTGAAACAAGTTCATTATATATTATACAATTCAAAACAAAGGACAGTTAACCTCCTAAATCCAGCTCACGTATTTAGTGAGACTGGCCACCCATATTTATTCATACATTTGTTTTACAAGTGTCAAATTATTTCTCTGTGTGCTTATTTAACAGTGTATTTTGTAGTCATACTGCTTATTTACAGCATATGTGATGCATACAAAAAGAAACCTGCATTTTCACAGATTACGTCTGGACCAGTGTTGTCAGTACTTACATTATACACCCATTCCTAAAAGCACATAGATAACCACAGATCCCATGTGTCCATCAAGTGGACTTATCACTGCATCTGTCACAGAACAGATCGGCTCTGGACACTATTAAGCATGCTGCAACTTTAGTAGCCTTTTCCATTGATCATTCTAACAAGGACATGGAAGCCATGTAGACACATAGATTAGATAAAAAGAACAGAACACAAGCAACTGTCAAAACACACAGCCTCAATCTAAAGATGAAAAAGGAAGGGGGCATATAAGCTTGTCTCCATACCCCACCAAGCTGGGATCCATCTTGTAAAGCCCACCCCTAAATGCATCAGCTAGGACTATCTAGAGGATTCCTCTAGCACCAGAATGCTATCTTCAAGGTTTTCTTTCCCTCCACTCCCTGCCCTGTCCCTTCAGCAGGAAACAAAGACGTGCCTAAATCAGGTCTACACACTTAGGTCCTTATATTGGAACCATCCATGGGGATACAGGTACTGGCAGTATGATTAAACACATTTAGCAAAAACG
Source organism: Aegotheles bennettii (assembly GCA_013398125.1). Classification (NCBI taxonomy): domain Eukaryota; kingdom Metazoa; phylum Chordata; class Aves; order Caprimulgiformes; family Aegothelidae; genus Aegotheles; species Aegotheles bennettii. The sequence goes on from VZRW01006931.1 coordinate 273,566, forward strand.
CATGAAACAGCCTTTAAGAAAGCATCTTACTTGAGTCCCTCTTGCTACTGATGCTATCTCTCAAACTTCAAGATCTGTCAGAGGAGTCACTCTATATTGCATTTCCTCTTTCCCTCAAACATTAATAAATGATTACTATCTGAAGACTGGTGAAACCACACATAGTAGAGTTTCAGGTGCTGAGTCTATTTCAATGTTTGCCTTAAGTTTTGGTAGTAATGCTGTGGGACTGAAGCTGTTCCAGCAAAGCCACCAAACACCAAAACAGATTACAGGTCTGGGAGTGCAAAATGAGGGTTGGCAACAGCAGCAGCTAACACATGAAGCCGGAGGTGCGGGGGAGCAGGAATAGCAGCAGGCTCCTGTGATGCTAATTCAGACTGATCTGTCAAAGAACAGCTATAGCACTTGACCTGTAAAGTCTCTCCTACACAATCACTGCTTTTTGCAGTCACACGTCTCCTGACTGATGTTGCATTTTCTGACTTTACAGGCCTACAAACTAGCAGCTGGATAATTAGTAGCAGAGCTAACAGAGAGGAAAGGATTTCAGAGACAGAAAATACCAAGTACAGAAAAGAATTATTTTTAACTGATGAATTATGATATTTCAATGCAGCCTGCTGTAAATTAATTAATTTTTATCCTTTATCTGTTTATTCTAAACTGTAAAATAAGGTAAGATAGAAAGCCTAATGAAGGATGCATCTCTTGTACTTTGTACTTTCCAAACACACAACAGTAAGTATTAAAGCCATGAAGTGCAAGATACTAGACTGCAGTCTTATCTCAACCACTAAAATTGTATACAGGAAACAGATCTAACCAAGAAAAATAAGCTTCTCTATTTTATAAAGTGTCATTATTATCTGGCAAGGGTAGAGTATTTCATTTTCAATATAAAAGTAGGACCTTTTTGCTGCTTTGAGTTCTCTAGTTAAAATCCATTGCTAAACAAAAGAACTGACCCAAAATGAGACTGTACTATTGGCCTCTTTAGGCAGATTGGGCCAAACTTAACCCTAGTCTACCAAAAAAATCCTGTTACTCCACAGCCAATCTCCTCCCACAGTTAGCAGGGGAGGACAGGGAAACAGAATCTTTCCCTTTATCTGCAAAGTGTTGATTTTTTTATGGAAAACATACTTGTAAGTACAAAGTTTTACAGTGTGCTAAGACATATCAAACAGTAAGCATTTATGTATAATTTCATAGGATATTTTATATACGTGCCAGTATCCATTATCTCAATACCCAGCATGGGAGCTCTCAAAGCTTGTAAGCTAAATGCCTATTCATCCCAATACTAACTTACATTCTTTGCTAGAACGCTCCAGCAGTGGATGAAGTTTTTTTTTTTCAGCTGCTCAGCCACGAGACACTCAGCAGCAGCTGAGCAATGGCCAGAGGGAGGCACAGCACAACTATGCCACTCCAGGCTAAGAACAACCTTTGTTAGAAGCCTGGAGGAATTGCTAGGAGCTTACACTAGGGAATCAAGACCCAGGTAATCAAAGTAGTATAATTTACAGCACCTGGTACCAGTATCACAAATTCTAGGACAGTGGCTATAGCACAGGAACCTTCTTTATTTCACGTCCAGGTAGGGGGAAGAAGGGGAAAAAAAAAAGGAAAAATCATATGAACACAAGTGAGCCTACGTTAGATTTAGACACTGAAACACATCAGGACAGTAAATTCACGTGTTTATAAATAACTTGAAGGATATGAAGGTTGACATTATTTTGCAGAAACAGATCAAACCATTGTTTAAATGATTGTTTAATAATTTTAATCCAATTTAAATAACAATCCCAATTATTTAACTGCCATAGAGAAACAGCATGTCTGATAAACTAAACAGAAACTGAGACATGGGCAGAGCAGTAAATTTCTCTGTTCCTTAGTTTATAGAATGAAAACGTTACTTCACAGGACTACTGTTTACTTCCCTCTGCTACTGGTGAAAAGAACTGTAGTTTAAGATTACTATTCTCCTTATTCCCCTCCAACATTACAAGAAAGATAGTACTGCCTTGATAAAAATTGGAGAAAATATTAATAAATATCTTAGCAAGATGTCAGTACAGATTAGAAACAGTACATCTGTCTGTTAAATCTAAAAGCAAAATAAGCATCTACATTTTGTAATTGGTGAAGGCAATCATATCACCACATAGATGTTCACCTAATTCTATCATACCATTCTACTAATCATCCACATGTTTTTTCTGAAACTAGATTACAAACCCTTAGATCAGGAGCATTTCTTTCTGTGCATATGTCGAACACCAGAACCTACCAGCTCCAATCTCTTCTGAGACTTTGGGATCTCCTGTGCCATAAGACCACATAAGGTCTAAATAACCAAAGTTATAAGGAAATGTTTATGAAGGTGTACAAGAGACAGATACATTTGTTTCTGGAATAGGATAGGACGGGTGAAGTATAGCTCAGTGGAAAAGCAGGTGGTTGAGATTATAATCAACCAATCAAACAAACTCAGCCAAGCTGGACCAGATGGCCTTTTTTCTGTTACTAATATTACTTATGTTCCTATTCAGCTGTAAAAAGTTACAAACAGTTTACCTGTTCAGATTTTTCTGACTCAAATTGCATAAGATCAATGCTCTCACTTCACCATCACATTAAAAGTTATCATGACACTGTCTGTAGTTGTATTTAATAATTTACAATGCTGCCTACCCAGAGGAGAAACTGGTAGGTGTAACAGAAGAAGTTTTGCCTTTTACAACACAAATTATGTAGCAAACCATATAAAAAGGGAAAGAAAAAAAATTAATCTAGAGGATTAAATGCTAATAGACACAAACAAAATCTAAAGTTAAACCATATTTCCTGTATTAAAAGATGAAATTTCGAAGAATAACTAATGGGCATGACTAACCTGTAGTCACACAGATTGCACAACACATTAATGTACAACTAACCCAACCATGTCTAAATCTTTTCTTCATCCAACATGGGTCACAGTTCAGAGGCTATGAATGTAAATTCAGGAAGGCACTTCACAGGTGCAAGAAAAAAAATTAACATCTCTAAGCTCCCAATTTGCAATAATTTATTTCAAAACTATACAAGCAATTTTCAGATGTAAGATCAAGCTTATTTTAAAATTCAAACTAATGTGAGAATGGCTTTTGCATGACAGCAGATCTAAATTACTGTTAGCAAAGCAAACTTATTACCAGTTGTGGGGTATACTTTGATGCAGCAAAGATTCTAATAATCCAATGAAAAAGCTAACAAACAGAATCACAGAATCACTTGGGTTGGAAGAGACCATAAAAGTCATCTAGTCCAACTGCCCTGCCATGGGCAGGGACATCCCCCACTAGATCAGGTTGCTCAGGGCCTCATCTAACCTGGCCTTGAACATCTCCAGGGATGGGGAATCCACCACCTCTCTGGGCAATCTGTTCCAGTGTTCTACCACCCTCATGGTGAAAAATTTCTTCCTTATATCCAAACTAAATCTACCCTCCTTCAGTTTAAAACCATTACCCCTCGCCCTATCAACAAACAGTATAGCAGTGACTAGCTTTCCAGGATTATGACTGGACATAAGAGCAATCAACTCAACAACTATCTTTACTTTACAGAATAGCTCTCTTTGCTGTAATTTGATCCCATAAATTATACTATTTAAGACAAAGTAAACTGTGCCTAACATCCACCTTATAAAAGTTTAGAAATTATTCTGCATTTATGTCTATTTACATTTTAAATGTCATCTTGGTCAGTTAGAGTCTGAGTCTTGAATCAGCACTTCAAGCATTCCAGGTGCAGGAGCACGAGGCCATGTGAAGAACTGTTAAATTCCAGTTCACATCTATCAAAAGCCTTAGGGGAAATTAAAAATTGTATAAATTATCTATACCTATTCTTCATATATGTTTATTAAAGCAGGCATAGAACAGGGTACTTACTCCAGCTACTACTATTCATAGCTATTGATTTCTGCTTCATTTCCTCGTAACTCTTCCAGATGAATGCTGGAGGAAGAGTTTGAAACTAAAAATATGCTATGGCTCCCAATATAGATCATATTTCAGGAACAGCTTTAACAATACACTTCACACATTTTATTGATCCTGATTCTGCAGACTTGCAAGCACTTTCATTGACACACGGTATGGGGTTTTGTCCAGTTTACCATTTATAGTGACAGTACACAGCAAATTTTCTCTAAATATACTGAGCTGGCCTGGCAATGGAATGACAGGTGGAGTGAGCATAGCCAAAGCTGACAGAGCAAAGGAGACTTTCCCAAGAGCAATAAAAAAGCCTTGCAGGAGGATTATTCAGATCAGGATGTCACTATGAATTTCTTGGAGTTGTACCCCTCCCTGGAATGATACAATGGGCAGGCAATACATGGGTTTTCATATTTTTTTCCAGCTTGACGCATTTCAAAGTTTTTGGGTATCTGTATTCAGAGAGTTTTCTTGATCTAGTTTATACGTGTATCTACTGCTGTGGTAAGGCAAAGCTTTATAGTTTGGAAGCCTTCACACATTCTTGCATTTCAAGGAAAGTTTTATCAAGGAGCAGTTTTGTCTCAAGGGTCTTGTCAATTCGGGACCTGTTACCCATGGAAATATGATGATTCGTGTGTTCAAGTGTTTTGTTCAATCAGAATCACAGAGATTTAAAAATGTTTCTTTTATTTTGCACCATGTACAGTCTTGATAGCCTTTGTATAAGTAACTGATCAACTGAAACAAGTTTATCCATGTGTTACATCAGTTAATGCCAGCCTCATTACTTCAGCACAATAAAAGACACCTTAATGCAAGAAATTTGGATGAAAGACCTCATTATGCAGCAAAATATACTGAGAGGTAGTTTTGGGGAATTTCTTCTGAAGATCACAGCCATAATCTGTATGTGATCATCTGACTAAATATTATGTTACTGTACTGTATATACAGATGTTCATTTATGCAGATTTGATTCTGCCTTTGCACATTTTAATGAAGATATTTGTTCTGGACTACTTACTCACCCCCTGTTTTAATGCAGCAGAGAAGAAAAAAATGCTCATATGTAATATCCAAACACCAGAAGGACACTTAAAAACTGAAAAGAATAAAGAGCAAACCCAATGTACTCTATGTTAGCCACCACAGTCTTTTGTATGACTCCTTCTAGTCACTTTCAGAAAGTAATACATTTATTTTTTATTTCTGGGTAGAAAAATTTTGCTGATTGCATAGTACTAAAAAAGAATGTTTTTCTTAGTAAATTTTTGTTATGTGTCAGAAAGTTGGAGGAAGTCCAAACAAGAAAAATTAACCTACTGAATAATCTCTGGTCATACTAGAAAAGATCAATGAGATGATTACTAAGAAATATAGCTGCTCTGCCCTGAAATTTCAGGCTTTTTTTCCCCCTCAACCATTTATCCTGTATCAATGAAAGTTAGTTCTTTCAGAGTAACACCTAATATTTTGATCTCTGGGTGTCAACCAAATCTCTGGAATGGCCAAGCTACAGCTCCAGGGCCTGTGAGAGCAACTCACCAGCTCCAACTCATAAAGTAATGCTGATTTTCCAGATAAGGATTTGTCCTACTTCAACTACATCCTCATGGGAAACTCTGGTTTAGAATTAGGCCTGTTGCTATGACCCCAAGTGATGCTTATGGCAGTCATAACATGGTTAAAAAATGCCTCCTTATATTCATGGCCATCCTCTACCAACTAGTAAAGGTCTTGAGAAAGAACAAGAATACTCCTCCTCAGCTCTTCACTGTGTTACTTTCCATGTCAAGATGGATTTGATGCTTCTTCAGCCCAGAAGATCGGTACAAAAACACTTAAAATACAGAAGAGAGGCAGGCTGTGGATAACACACAAAGAGATCAGGTGTGATTTTTGAGTTTTTAGTAGGATGGCTCCTTTGAATTAAAAGTTATGTAAATGCAAACTCGAGAAAGCTGAGCAACATGCACGTAAGATTTTGAGTCCAGAAACATACCATACTTTGTGTACTTCTGTATAAGTATGTTGCTATGTATTATCCAATGACATCTGTACAGTCATCTGTTGATATACAGGTGGAGGCGACTGGCTATGAACATGGATTCTACTCATAGCCTATTTTACTAGGCCAGTTTTCAGCACAACTGAACTTTAAAGCTTCAAGCGTGCATGTAGGAATTTGCCTGTGGCTACTATTCTGGATTAATGAATGAGCCCCAAAACACACTATACATCTGATGAGATCTCCAGCTGCAAACCAGAATTACAGTTTATCATAGACAAGATCTGCTGGGTTCTATTAGGAAATGGTTTTAGAAGTATGAGAGTGAAGATGTCATAGGTCACAGCCAAGAGACAGCTGAGAAAGTCCATTGTGATTAAGGCAGCCTTACACAACTGCCATGAACAATTTTCAGCTCAAAATACATCTGTGCAACCAGCTCTAGCATAGCAATTGCGAGGACAATGACTAAAAAGCAAGGAAAATGATACCATGTTGTCTCATAAAAAGTACTTCCCACAAACAAGCAGAATTTTACAGGGCTTGACTGAGTGAAATGTTCCAAGTCATGAGGGAGAAGTTGCAAGGGGCGAGAAGAAGGGATAGGTCAAATGCTTTATAAATAAGCATCAGCTATGTACTTGCTATGTGTGGCCTCAGTACTGCTGAGGGAGCCAGGAAGGAAAGCCTCCAAGAAAGGAGGCTAGGGGATGTAGCTTACGAACAAAGAAATCATTAATACTAAAATTCCAAGGAGACTTTAATAGTTATAATATTAAGAACGTATATTTTATAGCTCCATGGACATAAAATATGCACTTTAACTATTTACTTACGAAGTCCAAAATGTCTTAATTTCTTTATAGCTGTAGGAAAGTAATAAATGACTTGGTTAAGCAACTAATGGTGAGAAACAATGCAATGCTAGGGACAAAGTTTTTTATGAAAAGTACTGTTAACAAATTTTAAAATAGATCATGCTAAATTTAAATATGTTAATATTTTTAAAATAATGACTATTTTTAAATAAACATAATTCTTTCAGTGGGAATTTGAGTTACAAATAGGAAGTATAATAGGATCAACTATTAATGGCACTAATAAACTGATTAGCAACATACATGTTAACAAGCTATGCTGGTGTCCAGCTGATCAAACATGTTTGTCTGTGGACAGTGGGATTAAGTAAAAAGTGTAAATTATCTTGCTAACATGAATCACTCCAGTGGATAGCATTTTGCGGGATTGGGCAGATTTATACTAAGTACTAAAGCATATATAAGAACCCAAATTTATTATTATAATTACACAAAGCAAATTATCGTTTATCACTTAAATAAAATATTCATGCTTCTTCAGTAAAAATAAAATTGATCATAGACATGTTGTGATGTTGCTCTAGTTAGTAATTATTAATTGAGATCTTGTTCTCTGTTCATTTCATACAAAAGACTATAATGCAATGGATATCAAAGTTAAAAGAAAAAATCTTTCATTTATTTCCTACAAGAGTGTTGAAAGTTAATATATATACAGTTTTAGCAAGATGAGATGACTCAGAAATGGTAATAAATGTAACTATAATACTACCTGTATTTTAAGATTTCCTGTATCTCTGATCTTACACCTATGGAAAATTAAAAATATGCCTTTCCTTGAAAGTATAGTGAATTAGTAAATTGAATCAGCTCCAGAAGAGTTTATGAGCATCTGAGCTACAAAGCAATCAGTGAGACGGCAGCTGAACTTAAAGGAGAAGAAAATGCCAGGGGAGTCTGTGAATGGAGGAGAATGATGGCGTGGCAGAGGGCTGTGTTTCTGGATTTGTGTAATCCCCCCTGGCCTTCATGGTGAGGGAAGGAATGGGCAGCCATATGCAGGTTGACAGAGAGTGGTGGATCAGGGCTGCTCCCTTCAGAGACAGCTCACAGTGAGCATGGCTTGAAGTGATTAGAAAAGTGAAGCAAAAGCAAAGAGGCAGTCCCTCTCTTCTGCAATCTGAATGTAACCACCTGACTTCACATTTACGTAAGCATTGATGGCTTCGAAAGGCAAATGTGTGCCTAAGCCATGGCAGCATCAAAGTTTGAAGAGGTAAGGCAAAGTACTAAATGATGCTTCCCACCCACACATGCAAACAAACTTCATTGGTTAACCTTATGAATCTAAATGTTTTTAAGTAGAGGTCTCATGTTCACGGTACAGGAGTACACGAGCTGTGTCCTGAATCAATGCACTGCATTGCTCTGACACTGGGATCTGTCAGGCAGTTGTGCTCTGCAGTGCATCCACACAGCCATACTGCACATCAAAGTAGCACCTCCCATACATACAATTTTCTCTGGAAAGCGTGTGGGGAAGAAAAGTATCATAATGGTTTCAGAAGGACCTTTAATTTAGGCTGGTCACAAACACCACAGTACACACAGCATTCTAATGTAAATCTGATACACTTTGCAGGTGTTCCTCACATACAGCAAGAACAGTTTCAATATTTACCTTTAAATAATTCACTCTCCTCTTACCTGAATTTAACTTTCTGTTAAGTAACTTACTGGTCTGTTCTTCATTCATCCTTAACATGTTTAGAGGCATCACTTACCTACCCTTATGCGGAGATCCAACTGCTTTTATTGCCATTTTGAAGGTCTCACTTTATTGTACTCTACTGAACCCAGTTCTGATTTTAAAGATCAAATTGATGTCCAGATGCTACTGATGTATTTAAAGATGCATGGAAAAAGAAATGGGGCTTTGTTTTCTGCCTTCCACTCAGATTTCTTTCCTGGAGACCATGACAACAATAAATTAAACCCTGCACAGGTGCGATCTCTCTCCTAGTGACTGACAGCCACTTTTTACAGTTTCCAAGAAACTAGCTGATTGTATCAGTTTCATTCTCATAGCTAATTTTGATTTTTAATTTCAGAAAAAAACTCTATTCAAAACATATTTTCTGTGTAAAAATTCCTTAAATTGGGATGCATATGTGGAAACACCCTACGGTTTAAAAGTGTTTAGGATTATGTTTCTTTGCTTGCTAGGACTAGAAATTGAAGGTTTTTTTTGTTTTAAGGATAAGAAAAATTGAAGAGAAGCATATTCTTCTGAAACTAACAAATATCAAAATACTTTTATTGTTTAAAGTTAAAATATCACAAGGTAATGACATTGGCTAAATTTATAGAAAAAGTAAATAATAAGTAAAGCATATATCCTCCATTGCAAATTTTGCATGCGTCCAAGAAATCTGTTTCTTTGTTAACCCCATAAACAACTGTTGTAAGTCAGTAACAAATTTTCAGACACAAAAAAAGCACAATTTTATTTTTGAGTTTCATGTTATTCTGACACATCAGAAAATAAAACATGGATATCTTGAATTTTTTCACAGAATCACAGAA
>VZRW01006932.1:0-50496 GCA_013398125.1 Aegotheles bennettii
GGTAAAACCATGCTGACTGCTACCAATTAGCCTCTTATCCCTGATATGCCTGGAGATGGTGCCAAGGATATACCTTCCAGTATCCCAGGTAAGTTTTGTTTCTTTGATCATATGTGAAATTTTATAAACACATGAAGGTAGCTGGTCTGCCAATACATGAAGGTTCCGTAGGAATGGCTCTCAGTGTTTTCTGTGACCATAAGTTTTTACATTTTCCTTAGGGTCCCTGTTGCTATAAAGCTTATGGATGTGAATTATTGTTTCCAGAGAGATCCATGCAGATCAGCTCAGTGACCTGCGTTAGCAGTTGTTGTGTACATCAAAAATGATATTCAAATTGTCTATCTTGGAAGTACCTATTTCTCTCTATTGACTATAGATAACATGAATTGCCCAACCCTTAAGGTGCTAAAGTTAAGTGAGATGAATCTGACCATTAATTAAAAAGTGGAGGGTAAGTTTGGCTAATATAACCTAGAACAAAGAGTGCAATAACAGAACAAAAGTGTTCCTGAAGTTAATTCTTGTTTCAGTTTTTTGTTGTTTGTTTGTTTTTTTTTTAAAAAAGGAGCAACACAAACAAACAAAAAACCCAACTAGGACTCAATTTAAAATTACCCTTAGTAAAGAACTGATCACCACCCTTGATAAGTCATTCCATTCCTTAATTACTCACAATTGAAAACTGTACCTCAGCTTCACCCTCCAGCCATTAGATGCTTGCCTGACAGGCTGAAGTAAACATAATCAAAGGTTACATCCCCTAAGAGCCCATATAAACCATGATCATATCAGTGTTTGCCGTCTTTTCAATAGACTATGTAGACAGAAGTCCTGGACCCTTCCCCTACAAGTTGAAACCAAAGCCATTCTTTAAACTCTGGGTGGAATCCATCTCATTTACTTCAAACTATTAACTCACCAGCTCATCTAAGCTCAACACTGAGCCTTCAAAAGTGAATGGAAAATAGATGTCAGCATGGGTGAAGAGAGTTGTTCTCTTAGAGTTTCTGTCTGTCAGTCACTAGCAATACAGCTAAATGATGATCTTAAGCTAGATGCCCAATGTTCAGCTAGGTGAGAACAAATTCATATGGCATATCAAAACCACAAAATCATCCCTTATTGGATGACTTTACAGTTATGGGGTGATTTCTCAGTCCTTCTTTTTGGTACCAAGCAATTGAGAAAAAGTTCACAGACTTTTAACAAATTAACATCCAAATGTGCCTGCAAGTTTAGAGAAAGCCTTGGAAAATATTCATAAGATTCAAGCATCAAAATTATCATTAAAAATATCTTTATAGTATGAGTTTCTGCTCAGACATAACCAGAGCATCTCCACTGTGGTATGGTGATGTTAAATATTCCATTTCCATCTTTGAAGTTACTTGTTTTATTTATTTATTGGATAATATTTGAATGCTGTTAACAAAGTTTGTAGATGGATATAAAATCTTTCCTGCTGCATTTAATTTTCTTTCAATCACAGAATCACAGAATCTAAGGGGTTGGAAGGGACCTCGAAAGATCATCTAGTCCACCCCCCCTGCCAGAGCAGAATGTTACAAATAATGTTACAAATAATGATAAAACAATGTTACAAATAATGATAAAAGAGGACAGACTACTTCATAAATCAGCAAGATTCTTCCCTCTCATTTCCATGAAAAAAAACAACATTCAAACGATAACGTCACACCAGCTAGACTTCCACTGGAAGGGGCATCTTTCATGATGAGATAAAAGTGTCATTTCAGCCACTGACAAAGCTTTTGCTGTGGTCTCTACAAAAGAACCACTTATCTTATCACTGAACACAGCTGTAGGCTTTATAAATGTACGCTGCATCTCCCTGACTGTAGCTCCTATTGTAAGAGCCAGCGGTAGAAAACTGATATGCAAATGTCTGTACAGCTTCTTGTCCTTGGGCTAGGTATGGCAGCTTATCAAGAATTTAGTGATACTTAGAGATTACTTGCTGAGCAGTTCTCCATAACAGGGGTGTGGGGAACTCATATGCCCTGTCACAGGTCTCGAATGTTGAGTGTAGAGCTTGTTTAAGTGCAATGATGTGGAAAACTTTGCAATTAGAAGGAACATAGAGATAAATATGAAGCCAAAACTTAAGGCTCCTCTATGCAGGTAAAGTTGTCTTCTTGTGCTTACTAGCCAGTCCTGTAGTTATGAATTGAAGGATTGCATTAATTCTATTTTCTCTTAGTTTTGGAGACTGATGTTGTTTGCCCTTTATGATCCTGCTTCTTCTTAGGAGTCTGCTGTCCAGGAGACAGTCCTTTGGAGATATGGCTTGCACATCTGGTTTGTGGGACTATGATGAATGCCACGTCTGCAAGAAAACCCAAGCAGCCCATGCCTTTGCCCTGTACCCTTCTTTGTTTCCCATTCCTCTCTTAGCACCTAAACATACTCCCGTTCCCTCCATGCTGGGCCCCAGCATGTCCACAAAGACACAGCTAGTCCTCAGCTTCCCACATACGAAGGAACACCTATTGTGTAGCTTTTCTTCAGAAGTCACGGTGCTCCTCTCCCACTAATATTTGCATCATTGTAAGTCCAAGGCATAACAGATCTCCTGGATAAGCATACACGACACCCACAGTTCAGTAGCAATTTGTAAGGAGATAGGAATTCCCATATGGAAAATACGTCTTTCATGATCTGATTGGAACATAACCTTACCCTGAATATTCAATCAGTTGCTGACCTAATTTATCATAGAATCATAGAATAGTTCGGGTTGAAAGAGCTTCATGTGCTTCTTATGTTGGGGACTTCAGAACTGGACACAGTACTGCGAGTAGGGGCTCATGAGAGCAGAGTAGAGGGGCAGAATCTCCTCCCTTCACCTGCTGGTCATGTTTCTTTTGATGCAGCCCAGGATATCATTGGCTTTCTGGGCTGCAAGCACATACTGCCAGATCTCGTTGATCTTTTCATCAACCAACACCTCCAAGTCCTTCTCCTCAGGACTGTTCTCAATCCATTCTCTGCCCAGCCTGTATTTGTGTATTTGAACTTCATAACAGAGCTATCTTTTAGGGAGATCCATCTCATTTCAGTTTAGCTATGGAAAACTTGTGCATCTGATCTATGGTACTGACCTGGGTGTTTTGTCTATGCAATATAGAAGAATAGGCATTTTCAGAGGACTGGGCATCCCATTAACTCAGAGACACTTGTCAAGGATGTGATAAATCCACCTATTCATTATATATTTGTATGTTATCAAAGAACCTCAGTTACTTATAGGGGGTGTGCCCAATTTCCAGTGGGGAGAATATTCCCACACCTCTTTAAATACGTAGCTATAATGCCTAGAAGGCTAGACTGTGATTCTCTGGGTGGTGTTGTGGAATACCAGTCTCTTCTGTATTGCCCTTTGGCAATACCCATCTCTCCCCCTTCATAATACTTATCTAGGCACCCAACATTATATGTTTTATGTCTTAAATGTCTTGATTACATGGCATTCAGGACACTGTACCATTTGCAGGCTATATGAGCGAACACTTGCTGGAGTGGCAACTGAAGACACAAGAGCTGCCCAGAGTCTAGCTATATGTTTTGTTCTTTGACTTCACTCTGGTACAAGACAGGACTGATGTTTCAGACATGCAGGAGATCTTGCTATAGAGTCTCTGCTATAGATAATTACATACAAATGAGAAGGAATCCACCCTGATGGTAGCCTTCATGCTGCATTACAGGGCTAACAGTTTGAAAAATTTTGTAGTAACACTGTGTGCCTAAATTGAACCTGTCAACCAGAAATACTGTGACTCCAGGCTACCATAGTGCTCAACAAAACACCCCAAACTTGTCATTTTGAGCAGAAAGCCTTTTTGTAAGTAGCATAGTCTGAGAGGGAGCAGTTTTCCTGGGAAGCATAATGTGCTGTTTCTACCTGTAAAGAGTAAAATCTTAGTTCCTGAGAACTATCAAAGTAACATTTATATTTTGCCAGACACAAAGATTCACTGGTAGCTTTGTCCTCTTATTCTCAAGACAGCATTGGACGGTGAAGTCCTGCAGTCTTCCTGGTAGGAGCACCAGACTTGCAGTCTCAAATGGCATATTGCTCCCTTGATGCTACATGTTGCAATTCATGAACGTAAGATGTCTTTAGTGTGCTATCTTGTGATTGCATTCAACTGGACATAACAATATATATGAAAACTATGTTAGAGTGGGGAGGCCTGGAGCAAGCTGCAGTATTTAAAACTGTTTAACTGGTCATGTTTACGTTTTATTCTGCTTAAAGTATTAGGAGATGTAAATAGAAAACATGTTGTGAAGTACATCCTTTTCGCATATGCGTAACTTACTACTTCTAAAGCAACCATTATATCTAAAATAAGACCTTTTCAGGTTCCAAGTTCATAAAGTGGCTATTTTTAACAGCATCTGTGAGGTTCAAAAGCCATTAGAGAACAAACACATTGCAAGGAATGTAGAAAGCAGATTTCGTACCTCATTAATAATTTCCTGTTCTGGATTTTTTCCCATACTGCAGAGGGACTCCTGATGTGTTTTGGACTTATTTCACTTTGCATAACCAATTAAATATTCACTGACACAGGGACATTTCCCCCAACCCATATGTGTGCCCTAGCCTCCAGGTTCTAGAGACAACTGCTTTCTAATCTAGTTAATATTACTTATTTCTTTATTTACAGAAAATGGAACTGCTTCAAGTGGAGACAATGAAATGAACATCAGAGATGAACGGTTGTTTTGAAGAGGAACTATTTTACTTAAGAATTTCTGCCTATTCCTAGTCCATTACAAATTATACACCCAAAGTTCTGTGTTTAGAAAAAGTATCATCCAAAAAAGACATTTCTCATAAAATGAAGAGTTTATGAAAACAAGAATTGCCACCAAATTCTAGTAGACAGAGTATATGTACTAGCTTGGTATAATAATTAATCTTGATTTTATGGTAAGTGGAAATAAATATGCTTAAATATAAGAACAGAAAAAATATGAGACATCAGGAAGTTGTTCCTTCATGACTGAGTATCCTCTTTGAATGACACCATTGCCTTCAGACTGAGCTACACCTTCATCTCCAGATTTTGTGTTTAGTTGAAGTCTCTGCGTAAGTACACAAACCAACTGAAGAAGGTTGAGACCAAACTGCTTGGGCCAGTTATTTTCCAGATATCTGCTATGAAGATTTCTTGCATCATCTGCTGAACATATACAGTAATCATATACTATCCTGAGTCCTATTTCACAGGTAGGCTGGTTCTACATGATAACTCTGTGAAACCTACAGGGAATAAATGAAATGAAACAAACGGTTATATGCTAGTATGACATATCTGTAAGGTATCAAATGCCATTTAGACTTGGAATCCAAGTTTTTACTACACATAATATGCTTTCCAGGCCCATGGGTTAGGTGGGGAGTAATGAAGCAGAGGCATGCATATCAAGATTGATGAATTTCCAGGCTGGAAATTACCACATTGGTGATTGTCCTCCCTGCAGTGAGCAGCAATTTGGTGTCTGCCTTTGACAATTTATAAGCTACTATTTGTTGGTGCACTGTGTACACACCCTCTGTTGCCCTGTGGAGGTGTAAGGGGGAGTTGTGTGGTCTACAGTCATGAGAAACTTAGCCAGAGACTAGTAAAATCCCGTAGCAATTAGATGCATGGCTTGACCCATGAATGTCTATACAAGCTAAAAGTGGGAAGCAGTTGACTCCCCTCAAATTACCTCTTTCCGAGTTATTTTAAGAAAGCAATTTTTTTAAAAAATAAGGCAGAAAAAAAGAGCACAACCAAATAAGCTCATGCAAAAAGAGAGGAATCAGGCTTGGTTAGAGGTGTCAGCCTGCCTTTGGAAGCAGTGAAACTGGGGACTCCAATCATATTAGGGAGATGGTTTGTCCTTGTCTGTCTCAACCTGCCATTTCCAAGGAGATCTGCAAGACAGTGGAAAAGCTTTATCTTCTCTGATGTGCACTTTAGTATCAGCTGAAGCTATGCTTCAGCACCTACTATAGATATACACGCCAACTTAGATAATGAAAGTGTTTCTTAACTTACCAGTGAAGATTCTGTTGCTTTCTATGGCTTTACTTGCACTGCAAATGTAGTGTTAGACACACCCCAACTCTGTGCAGGATCTCTCCTTTGAACAATTAGGCATGAGAAAGAAGGAAGCCATCTTGATTGCTTCTTTCACGGTTCATTTGCGGGAGTGGTGGTGTGTATGGGATGGTCTCTCTGCTTCCAAGTGGCCTGTCTCTGCCTTTGGATGCTCTCTCTTTACACGTCTATCAGAAACATACATCTGGGTTTGCAATACAGTGCATCATTGGAAGTTACTCTACTGTGTGTACTGCATCATGTTGACTGAAACAGCACCTCTGCTATTACAAAAAAAATCAGAAACAAGGAGAAACTAGACTCCAGCTAGGACTACCTGCTACTGTTTTCTTTCCATGTCCTGGTGTTTCAAGGAGCCAATGCAATAGCATAGTTAATAAAGAATAAGAGTGATCGTAAAGACTTTTATTTTCCTCAGGGGTAGGTATCTATAGATAACATTAATAAATTCTAACTGTCCAAAGACTCCTCTCTTCCTATATTTCTGCATATAATTTTATGACTGTGGCATTGTGGGATGACCTATAGAAGTCATGTAACTGTAAACGTGATCAATAGTCTGAACAATACTTATTTTGTATTTCCCAGGAAGATCCTTGGTTCTAAGAAATGCAGTTTTTTAGAGCTGGTCTATACAGTTAGGCTTGGAATCATATGTATAAATTAGGTTATTTAATGCCTGAAACAGTATTCTGAAACACTGCAGCACCTCTTACAACACCCTTGTGATCTACCACATCACTAGACCTGGCATACATTTACTTTTTGACTGATTGCCTACAGTGAAGACAAAGTTTTTGCACCTCTGTGTGCTAAACCAAATACCTGCTGTCACTAATACATGTACTAATGCACATTACAGAATAGCCCAGACCCTTCCATTAATACATATGTGTGAATGTATATATATGTACATACACAGAAAATATATATGTATATATAAAGAAAGATAAAAAAATAATCATCTTGAGTTTTCTTTCTTCATTATAATTTAGCAGCTGCCTATTTTTGAAATAAACTAGAAATTAATCATCTGGCTCTAACATCATGGAAAATTCATATGAATTTGAATGAAATCCATATGAAAATTATTTGAATATGTACCTAAGCTCACATACCTATGATAAAAACCCAAATGTTTGGTTTTATTTAATTTTTACAGATTTTCTTGCATCTCTATCTCCCAGCAAGAGAGAAACAGAGGTGAGATTGTTGAGAAACTTCAGGATTATATCCTATTATTTCCACGTAAGTGAGCCTTACTTTGGTAAATGTCCTCAAGAAAATGTCAAGTGTTTTCAAAACACTTTGACAATTACATGAATCAGATCAACATAAACATGTACATTTTATGGGGGGCATCTCCTTCAAAGCCCAACTAAACACTTAGTTTTTCAAAGCTTAAGCATTTGCTGTTTGAAGTTGTGCTGTAGGTACTATCTTTAAGTTTATACAAGGCTTTGAACACAGGCCACCTGTGTCATACAAAGAAGGAAAATACCACACAAGGATGGTGGAACAGGAATGCAGTGTAATTTATTTATTTTTTTTATTGGTGTTTTTTTTTTTATATCCAATAAATATCTAAGTCTGTAATGCAAAAAGGAGCAGAATTAACAGGGAAGACTGAGAATGGTTCACCCTGCAATAGGGATTTGGATTATTTTCTGAATAACTAAGATATATCCATTTCTTGCTCTCAAGCAATTAGCAAAATAATTTAAATATAGGCCAGGGTAAGCATGTGGAATTTAAGGCTTCAAATGGAAGTAAGGTGACAATGGTGGCTACATCTATACTGCCAAATAAAATAAGACCAGGGAAAGAGTCTGAGCCCTGATCATCCACAATGCTAAATAGTTATTTTGCTCTCTGAGTTTCTTTTGTCTCTCATGTTCCCTCTCCAAGATGAATCTGCTATGGAAGAGCTAACCATAAACAGTGTGGACTCTAGCCAACTGGTGCCACCAGACTTCAGAGATAAGGATCAGTTCTGGTCTTTTTCTCTTCATCATTATTGAGAGCTGCTGTGACCTCCTCACTCATTTTGTGTATGACAGCTAAATTCCTTTTGAATTTAGTCCTTTTTTTTTTAATTTCAAAAGCCAAAAACCAATAGAATCTAACTTTCAATAAGTAGTTACAGTTTCCAAATATATCTCCTCAAATTTGTTTAGTCCTGTATTTCAGACTCAAGTTTTATGTATATATTTATACACATATACACATACACACACTTTTTTTTTTTAGTAGTCAAACTCCAAAAATAAAATAAAAAAAAATAAAGAAATTTGCACAATTCTTTCCTTCAAGAACCTGTGACAATCTGTTTGTGGAAATGAAGAGCCTGTGTCTTCAAAATAACACATTATTTATTTTTTCCTCAAATCAATATCAGAATTTGCTTACATGTGTGCTGCTCTGGGCCTCTCTAAGCTCACGTCTGACAAGTGGAAGTGGTTTATAGAGCCTGTAGTGTCTGTGTTCTGCAGACTGCGATGCCCTACAAGGCCCTGAGCTGACACCACGCTAGTTATCTTTGATACAGATAGCTATTTTAATTTCTAGACTGCCTGTTTTAAGTGTCCACTAAGCCCTTTAAAGTTAACTCTGCTATCTCTGTATCACACTGAAGCCATCCCTGCAACTCCCTGCTGTCCTGCGTTTGAGGCTTTCCAACACCTAGCCTGGACAGCGCCTCTTGGCCCACCTCAAAACTCTCCCTTTTCCTAGTAATTTCAGTTTTAGCTGGCTATGTCTAGTGTGGGAGAAGTAATGCCTTCTAGGCTGACTGAGACTAGCTGGGTGGGTGGATAGCTTCTCCTCTGAAGCAGAGATGGGAAAAAGGTGACAAAAACATCCTCAAACCTATGGAACTAATGCTGCTTTATATAATAAATCACGTAACTGTTTAGTTCTTTAAAAAGCCACTAATAACTTCATTTTATTTAATTCTTTGCATTTAGACGGGCAACTCAAAGCTGAGCAGAGAAATCAATCCATTGCTAGTATCATTCCTGTTCAATAATGTCAATGTTTTCCTTGCTGATCATAACAAACACTGCCATATCATGTATAATGGCAATCAGTCTGCCCATCTCATTTTTGATTACCCAGCCTTCTGATGTACTGACACTGGCAATACCTAATCAGATCACATCTTGCCACAAATGGCTTTAAATTGCAGCAGGGGAGATTCAGATTGGACATTAGGAAAATTTTTTTCACTGTAAGGGTGATTAAGTATTGGAATATGTTGCCCAGGGAGGTGGTGGAGTCACCATCCTGGAAGTGTTCAAGATGTGTCTGGATGTGGCATTGAGTGATATAGTTTAGTGGTGATGTAGGTAGGTGGTTGGACTGGATGATCTTGAAGGTCTCTTCCAACCTTAATGATTCTGTGATTCTATGTTTCTATGATTTTTCATGACTCTGCAAATGTTTGTGAGAGAAAGAATTGCTCATCTCTTTCAAGTCAAGGCTAGGACTTGAAAGTGATACTATTGGTTTCCAAAGAAAACTGTGAAATTGGGAAACATCTCAATGGGGAACTGGAAGAAGGACGAGATGAGAAAATAAGGAAGAAGGTGAAACATTCTTTAATGATATTCTGAGAAAAAAAGTGAAAATTCTGGATCCTCAGGGCTATGGTCATTTGGAGAAAACATAAGCACAGCTACATACTCCTCTAGCAAACATTTTCTTTAATATTACATGCTCTGATATTGCTTTCAGGTCAGCTGCTTTTCAGAAGCTAAACATCAAAAGCAATCCCCTTGATGTGCAAGGGAAGTTTTGATGGGTGTGGGGTCTCCCAGGGGGAATCAGGCAGAGTCCTCTGGGAAGCCAGGACTGAGCTTTGCCCCCACTGACTGTGGAAAGAGGAAGCTGGTTGTGAAAGGAATCCCCATCCAGGCTGTGGGCATCCATGGGCCACATGGTGGACACAAGCACCCCGAGACCCTCACCTCAGAACCCCTGGTGCACTGAAACTGAAAGGGTGCTTAGGAACTTGTTATTTATTGGCTTCATTTCTGGACAAAGGGTGATGGGCTGATTCAACATGTCAGTTTGTATGTTTTTCTGATCACAGAGGGTGTTAGAAGAAATAGAGTGGAGCATGGCCCCATGATGCTTTGATGGGTCAGTTAATATGCAGTAACAATGTTCTTGTGAATCCTGGGCACCAAAGGAAGAAAAAATGATCTATGCAACAGAGCATCTTTCAGAGGCTCCTTATGAAAGCAGGCCATCTGGCTTCACTGCAGTGCATTTGTTAACTCTCCAGCCTACTACTGTTTCCCTGCTGGGTGACACATGCTGAATCTGTCACACATTTAGAACAAAATTATAAATAAACAATGGTGTATTCAAATAAAACACAACTTTCCTGTGGTAGGCTTATAGGAAGCAAAAAAAAAGAAGCAGAGAGGCAAATTCTTGTTCCTTTATATGCAGGAAAGTAGGTCCCTTGTTCAGCGCTGGAAAGGGAACACAGAACTGCCTGGCAGAAGACGCCTTTTGCTGAGTGCTGCTCCTCATAAGTGTTGCAGATGCAGACCTAAAGGCGTTATTGCTAGCAACCACTTGGGCTAGCTGGTATCTCAACCACAGCCATGGCCCTATTTTGCTGTTCACTGGCATGAGGTGAGAAACAGCTTGTAGTACTCCAGGTTTCAAGAGAAACAATGTCAATGGGGAAGCAGAGAGGTGAAGTCCAATAACAAGTCAGTAGGAAGAACAGGAAAAAGAGGCCATGTTTCCAGTAAAGCAACTGGAGTACAGGATTGCACTTCCATCACTGTTTTTGGGGGTTCTGTATGCTGTCTCAGATGCTGAGCAGTTCTCTCCTTTCCCCTTAAGTAACCAGAGATGTTCTCTAGTGCAGGGAGGCTGTTGGTTCTGGGAAACCCAGCTGAACTGCAAAGCTCTCTAGGCCAAGATATGAGATAAATATTTAGGACTTCTCATCTCTTGGTCATGCCCTCATTCTTTGAGCATCAGAAAGAAAGCTGGAGAAAAATTACATGCCAGATCCCTTGCAGCCAGTTTCATCCATAAGCCAGGCCTTGTACGCCTGTGAACTCTATAGCAGTAAAGTGATGCTTTATAGTGACACCTCCTGGGAAAGACAGAAGAAGCTTTCCATAGGCTTGCGAGTCAAAAGGTCATGTTAACACTGGCTGCAAGTCACCACTCTCTGTAGGCAACAGCTTTCTCCGGACTGAGAAGGCAACAGGATGTGCTAACTGGGATACTCTGCTTTTCTTTTTTAAATTTCCCAAGTCTGTATCATTCAATGCCTGAACAAATAATACTGGGAAACAGTGCAAAATTGTTGCAAGTTAGATTTCCCTGTTGAGGTAGTGCATTTGCACAGGTTGCAGTGCTCAAAAAGCAAAAAGCTGGGTTGTTAGAAGATTAAAGAGTTATTCTATTTCAGATAATCTTCAAAAAACAAACACCCGCTGGGTCTGGTTTTGCCCAGTTCAACTTCCTGCAGCTTATTTGAAGTCACTGTATAAGAATGGAATTACTTTGTATTTGTGTTCATGGGAATAAGAGATCAGCTGGGCTCACAGGGTGAATGTATGTATCCTGAGGCATAATTAGGGTCAGGGGTGTCTGTGTGTGTATGTGTGTTTGTGCATGCACAAACTATACAGCTAGAACCCACCTCCTCCACACACAAACCCCCACAGACAGGCACACACACAAAACACTGTATCAGTGATCTAAAAATAGAAAATTAACAAGAAGAAAACCATAGGAGCTATTGAGACTGTTGTGCTGTTCCATGGAAAATTTAAGCTGCTTTCAGAGCAGTCTGACATCAAAAGAGGTGGCCTGCCTCTCTGTCCAGATGCTGGCTTCATGTTTCTGCTCACCCTCCCCAGCGCTGGGAGTCATAGCAGTTCACTAAAAGCTAATCACAAGGTTTCAGTGGCCACAAAAGAGCCATGACTGTACAAGCAGTACTGAGAAAGTCAGGGGAGAGAGGCAGGACTGGCACTATAGGCAGCAGGAGGGTCTTTGGTTGGCACAAAGCTGTTGTAGAATGTCACCCTCATTTTGACCTCCTTTACACCCATTTGCTTCAGGAGAAACTCCCTTGGGAGTCCACTGTCACATTCATCTAAGCTCCCCAGCAAACCTGGGCTGAGAACCACAGCACCCCCATGTTCAAGTTTCAGATGAGCTTTTTTAAATACTAGCCACTATTTTCAATGTTAAATTCAGTCCTGGAAACATCACAAGCTTCCTCCACATCTGAAAATCCCCAAAGACCGTAATAAAGAAGCTGGTGAGAAGCATACTTTTCCCCATTGACCATATAAGGAGTCAAAGACGTCTTTTAAGGCAATGCAGTGCCCTCACATACTAAGGGTGAAGCAAGCTAGAGCCAGTATATTAAAATAAAATAAAATCAAGTAAGATGTAGAGGAACAGGTGTTTCTGGGCTTGCCCCAAGGCATCTCCATTGACACGATGCTGTGGTGCCACCCACGTTTTCATTGCCTGTGTGCTTACCAGGGATGTGGGAGTCTTGGGTCTGGGGCCATTCACAGCCTGCAGACATTTCTCAGCTTTCACAGGCCAGGAAGATGTTCAGACCTGTAGGCAATGAGGCACACTGACAGGGAGCGAGCTGCTCATCTCCTGGAACAAAGCAGAGTGGGCAAAGGGAGCTTGAGTGGGAGCAGAACTGGAACACCAGGCCTTACAGTATTGGACAATAAGTACATTTTTCTTTTGACCAGGTAAGGGCAAAAAAATGCCTCCATTCTATTCCACTTAAAGCACACAGAAGAGTCTTGCAGAAGCTGAGAGTGACCCTGCTCTTCCAAAATGTGGGTGTCAAACGACTCCTGCTGCAGTTGGGCACCTCCCCAACCTCCATCAGGTACTGGAGAAACAGCACTGTGAGCTAGTCGTTTAAGACCTGCATGCTCAATCCCCAAAAAAGGCTTTGGAATACAGCCCTTTGAACTGTGATTTATTTGTTGCTTGAGCCAACAAGAGGATTGAGCCCACTGAGCCCTTGAGACTGTCCCCATTGACTGGCATAACATTTGAGTGCAATACCAAGCAGAGGCCCAGATCTAGCAAAACCTGTTGGGGACGTATGTACATGTGCAATCCCACGCTCTGACCGGGGCTCCCTGAGTGCCTTCCAATGCTGCAGGCAGGACTCCCGGCAGGAATTAATTCCGTCTTCCCACAAGGAGACGGGACGCGAACTTCCCCTGAACCGTCATGAGTGCAACCGCTCTCGCCTCTCTCTTGCATACCAGACAAGCCAGGCAGCAGCTCTTGTCAGGACTGAATTTTAAATCTTTGCCACAGCAGAGGCTCCTCGTATGCAGTGTGGCTGCTGAAAGCAGAGGCTGCTCTCTATTACTCAGGCCAGAGTTCGCTCCCTGGTCTGCGGGGAATCAGCCTTCAGGATCAAACACTTGTCTCTGTTGGGCATTACTCCAACAGATGTGCAAGGCAGTTTGGCTTGTGTAGAGACAGATTTGTCGCCAGGATCCCCTAGGGAGAACTGCACAGCATGCTCTGGAAACCATGAGCAACGGGTGTTCTTGTTGGAGCGAATTACATTTGCCAGATTTAATTTATTCAAATAAGAAACATATTCATCCATTTTCTACTATATATTGTTTATAAAATCAGCAGTGTAGCATCTCCAGAGAGTTGTGAGCCAATTGCTGCACATGACCTGCTCTGGGATTCAGGCTGCAACAGGAAACTCAGCTTGGAACAAGAATTCTCTCTCAGATGAACTTTTGAAACTGGATCTACATTGTGAAATATTTGGATATTGAGTAATGGAAGAATGTGGAACATAAACACTAGCAACTACTTCCTTTGAGCATTAGCAAGCTTCAGCAAGCGCGCTGGGTGCTGCTGTGGTATGGGGCACAGGAGGAGGCTGGTCAGAAAGCAAGTCTTGCAGGGGTTCGTTCATAATACCGTGATTAAATTGCACTACTTGCCTCCAGACAGCTATTCCTCCTAGTTACTAGTGTGAGTGAAGCATTTGTAAGTGAAAACTGATAATAGTGATTTTTTGTCTCTCAAGTCTCTATGACAGTCCTTTGTTTACCACCTATGATTTTGCTAGGAAAAAGCAAAATGTTCAGAGGGTCGGTTTGTGTCATCAGCTACATCCTGAACGTTCTGCTCAGAGAAATCTAATTTAATCAGGGATTACTTGAATGTCCTACTGAGCCACACTAGGATTTCACTTGCAGGCAGAGAAAAGAGGGCAAGCTTTTCATTGGCTCTAAATTCAGTAATGGCCCAAAGCCACAGGGAGTCAGCTCAGACCTCGACAAAATATATTGCTACTTCAGCAAAGCGAGCAGAACACCCTGCCCTTCTGGAAGCAATTCTGAACCAGCCGGACAACAATAAAGAAAACACTTTTTTTTAAGAAAAAAAAAAAAGTAGTGTCCCAAAACTTATATCTGACTAATGATGCAGATTTCTAAATTATACAAATTATACTTGTCAGCAGTAGCTTCGATCTGTTCAAGGGCGGCTTGACAAGCAAGGCCTCAAGCAAGAGTAGCACTCTGCAGTACTTGGAAGGAGAGACTGAGTTAGAAGTTGTCTCTTCAACCAGGCTCAGTGCCAGAGCTTGAAACCAACTGTGAGCTTTAGAGCCATCACAGCGCTGCAGTGAAATTTTTGAATAGCACACTGACCTTCAGGGTGGCCTTCCCAAGGACCCCTCCACACACACCTGTCTGCATGGCCACTCTGGCCCACAAGCCTGTGTACTGCATCCACACCATCCCCAAGGATGAAGCAGCAAAACCCAGGAGATGAGAGACTACGCATTGTATGTGGGTCACACATCAAACCCTGACTCTTTTTCTCTTGTGGGGGTGCAGTGGTATCCATATTTGTTGAATGCCTTAAAGATTACTTAGTTTGAGTCAGGCTGCTCTTATTCTTTTATTACTGGAGCAGAAATGTCACCAGAATGTACTCCTAAGTAATGCCCTCCTGACTTGTGATTATTTCCTTATGTTCTGTTCTCACATAATTCCAACTGAAATATTACATTCTGGATTCACAAAAAACATTAAAAAATGCCTCATAGCAGAAGAGTGATTTCTGCCAGGCAGTAGGAACTGGAGTTGAACACTTTCTTAGTCTTTTCTTTTTCACTTCCTCACATTACCTCCCCAGTCTTGTTCAAAACATTGGCAACAAAGGAAATAATACTGTGGGATGTTCTGGTCCCATTCAAGACAATAGCAAAGCTTCCACTGACTTCACGGCAGCCACAGTTTTATCTACAGTCTGCTTCAAAATGCAGAAGCAGTGGGGGGTGCTGGTGGAAAAAAGATGTTTTTCAAAATTCTTTCCAGTTGTGAAAACCAATTTCTTTGCTCTGTTCTCTTCCTTTTTATATGAAAAAGCCTTACTGCCTTGCAGCACCAGCGAAAGGTGTTTCAGTGAGAGGTGTGTTGGAGTAGTCCAGTAAACCAAGGTGTGTTGCTGGGGTGGATGTGTCACTGTGTGGCTGTAATTCAGTGAGCACTGGTGACACTGGCGTGTAGACTGGGCAGCACAGATCTGAGGGTGACGAGCCACCCTCAGAGGTGCCTGAGGTCCCCCAGGGGTTATGACTATATGGAAGCCCCTTCACAATTAATCTGTTGGTTTTGCTGTTATGAGCTATGTGAAAGCTGGTGTGGGCAGACCACTGAGGTAGTGCCTCAAGGTATATATCACAATATATATCTGGGTGAAGTAGGCATATATCTAAAGCAAACACAGAAGAAACTTTTCCCCCTCCTTTCTCTAAGAAACTGTGCATCTCTGCTATCCTGCTGACTCCTGATTTATTCTTAATAAACACTTAGATATTTGCCTAAGTTTAAAGTATCCTCTTAATCCTGGGAACAGGCTTACCACAAGTCTTCACTGATTCACTTAATATAGTCACCTAGGTTTAAGATTAACAAGGCTTTTCTTGCATTTGAGCCTTGAGGAGCTCTAATCCTGTCTGGGTGTTTTTCCAGCAGAGGGCTGCTGGGGACCTTGCATCCAAGAGTAAAACAAGAGACAAGGGTGAGGACACATAAGCAGTGAACTCTATAGAAGAATCCAATGAGCAATGGCCTCAGCACCTTTACAATCTTCCCCTGAGACACCACGGTGCACAGTCTGAAGGAGGTAGTAGGTGAAAGTTTGCAGATAGATGGGGAAAAATCCTTATCAGCCGAGAGGCAGCATGGAAACACAGAGCCACACACTTTGTGGAGGCATGCATAGGTAGGAAAACCAAGAGGCTGATAGTTAAGCCTGGAGTCAATACAACTCTCCATGCCTGAAGTTAGGCAGTGATTGAAGGGCTTTGGCAAGGCAGTTGCCTATGGCTGTACAAACTGGAGTAAAAAGTGTCATTGAAATTGCACAACATTTTAGCTTTCAGCTTTCAAGAATACTTATTCTCATCTCTATTTTTATATACAGCTGCGGAGTCTCGCTGACTTGAGTTCTCCTGTCTTCGCTGACCATGGGTCTGACTCTGCCAGGCCTAAGCACTCTGCCCTGGCCCAGCAAATCACTTTTGCATGTCTATTTTTAAGCAGGTGAGCAGTCTTATTACTTTCATAATTCTTGCACGATACATTCTTTAATAGATCTCCTGTTACCACAGTTATCACTATTACTTTTCACCTCATTTATTTTCCTTTTACATCCTGGTCTTTTCCAGTAACCCTCTCAGTTTCCTGATAACATATGTACTTTTAAGTATTACATCTTTTTGCTTCTCCAAGTTTGAGTTTTCATAGACCTTTAATTGACAGTGAAAGGGTATCCAATAATTAACCAGTATTACGGTATCAATTTTCTTCTTTCTTATTAAGGGGAGATAATATCTGTTTCATAAACCTACACCATCATTATGGTACTCCAGAATGTACTCATTAAGAAGAATTATACAGACAATTAAAGATTGTCATTTGATTTCTCCCTTTTATTCATGATTAAGAATGTGAATGAACTAAGCACGTAAATTACTGACAGTTCTGTATGGATGTTTTGACTGGCATATTTCTCAGTCAGCTACTCTCTTGCAAGAAAATATTGAAATTAATTATCTTATTTTCCTCATTATTTATCACAGATTAATTTCTAGGTATTTAACAGGTCTGGTATGCAGCTAGATTTCATACCCAGCATGACAATATTCAGCAGAGATACTGTCCGATGAGAGGATGTTTACATTCGTGCATTCAGCCTTGCCTTCACTGATCTAAAATTAGATCTTTTCTGGACTTGAGTGCCACCACTGCATAAAACCTGGGCTGAAAATAGGAGCAAGTATCTCCTTGGTGTCTAGTGACCACCCTTGGGCCAGGCTTTCTGTTAACATGTTGGAGCTCCCTTCCTGTCACAGACTAAGGGTTCAAATCCATCCTTCTCTTAAATTTTTATTTCGAAACCTGAGCTGTGCCAGATGCTTCATAGGTTCCTGAATGAATCATAGTAATACAATCATATCATAAGAATAGCCCTGCTTTGTCAGACCATCAGTTCTCCTGGCCTAACGTCTGGCCTCCAAGAGCTACTGACAGCAATGGCCTAGGAAAAACTAGAAGAAAAATCCATTTCTTCAGCATACCTGAGCAAGACCATGGCTGAGAAACTGTCTTTGGTGACAATGTCACCAAAAGCAGTGACTTTGCAGGTAGTTACCCCAGTATATTCTTCTTCCATGTAGTTGCTCAGTTGGCTTTTGAAGCCTTGAAAACTTTTATCAGTCACAATAATGAAGTTTGTAAAGTCTAGTGTACTGCAGCATGCAAAGAAATCTCTTTCTTTCTCTCTCCCCCCTCCTCCCCTTCCCCAATTTATCAGGTGCCCACATGTGTCCATTAAACATAACTGAAAGAATAGGTTTGCTTATAATGGTAAATTATCAGACCTGCTACATATAGGAGTAATGGTGGGATAGTTTGTGCCCATAAGTCCACGCATGGAGGCCATTAACCTGGCTAGTGACAAAATGTAAGTAGCCAAAAAAGTGGTTTGTAGGATCCAAACTGTTGAAAGGCTCTGTAGTTTGGCCATATATTAAACATGCTCACTTTGTGGATCAGGAACAGACGCAAAAGTAATAAATCCTCTTAAAACACTGCGAGTCAAATTTGGTGGCTGTTTTGTTCTTTTAATTTAAATTACATCTTCATTTCCTTACTAGAGTAAGGTAATTTTTTTGTTCTATAGAATTCAGGTTTTTTTAGGTGGCACTGTGCAGGTGAATGATGGGAACCCTGGAATGTGGATTTTCTGGTATTATATTTTACAACAAAGTACTAATGACCAGATTAGTATCTAGACTGATATAATTATTTACTTGATCCATATACTATTTCTGAATTCAGATATTTTCCTACCCACACATTTTTATGAATATTCTATCAGTACAAGTATAAGCAATTCAGAGCTGAACTTGGGCATTTGTAAGTGCCTCCACAGCACAGCATGTCAGGAGTGTCACACAGATGAGTATCCTTCAGTCTTGATTGTAGACACCACCATAGTATAGAATCATAGAATGGCTTGGGTTGGAAAGGACCTTAAAGATCATCCAGTTCCAACCGCTCTGCCACGGGCAGGGACACCTCCCACCAGACCAGGTTGCTCAAAGCCCCATCCAACCTGGCCTTGAACACTGCCAGGGAGGGGGCAGCCACAACTCTTCTGGGCAACCTGTGCCAGTGTCTCAACACCCTCACAGGAAAGAATTTCTTCCTGATATCCAATCTAAATCACATTTATAGAAGCTTTTTTTGTTGCCCTTGATATCCCTGGTCAGATTTAGTTCTATCAGGGCTTTAGCTTTCCTAACCTGATCACTGGCTGCTTGGACAACTTCTCTGTATTCCTCCCAGGCTACCTGTCCTTGCTTCCATCCTCTGTAGACTTCTTTTTTGTATTTGAGTTGGTTCAAGTAGCAGTAGTAACATTTAATATAGGCAATCATCATAGGTGGCATCGGGATGGTCAAAAGCTATTCTGAAGCTATGGATTCCTGCAGCCTTCAAGTCAGGAGGTGACAAAGACAGAGGTGAAGTTTGCATCTGGAAATTACTCCATCGATGTGGACAGTAACAATCCAGGGCTGATGCAGACACAACAGGAGTGTTGGGGATCCAGGGCAGGGCGATGTGTCCGGGATCCAGGCAAAGCTAGGCAATGAAATCTCAAGATGGCAGAAAGCTGCCCCGGAGCACTGGGTGCGCAGAGCCGGCCTCCTTTCCCAGCACTCGATGTCCTTGCTGGTATGGTAGGGTGAGTAATTTCTCAACTTCCAACTGGCAGAGCACATCCTGCTCCTTCCCCCAGTGCTCAGGCACTGAAGGTACCCTGGTGCCTTGAGCCCTGCCTTTTATGGTCCACCCCCTTATTAGGCCATTAGCTTTATTATTATTAAACAATTAGCACCTGAGTGTGATGACCAGGAGGGATGCCCTGTCCTGCCCTGTCAATCAACAATCAGGTAGCCCTCTGGTCATCCTCTACACAGGGGTTAGCAAGAAATTGCTCCGTATCCATACTATATGTAGCAGGCATATAGGGTCAAGAAGTGTTAGTTGGAGGGAAAATATATGCCCTTCTCAGCCCACTTATTACATATGCCCTTCTGAAATTGCTCATAGTCAGTTGCTCAAGGACCACACAGTGAGAAGCCTGGAATAGATGATTTTCATCACTGTGTTTGCTGCATTGGTGCTTCCTGCCTGGCATTCAGCTGCCTTCAGAGGCAGCTAAGGTGACTCAGAGGTTTGGACATGGCTTGTGGTTTCATTTCACACAGCCCACAGACACATGACTTTTTTCCACATTGTTACTGAGTTATGCTACAGTGAATGTTAATGACCCGCAATGAAATGATTCCCAACACCAAGTGAGGCAGACCACTATCCACAAATTCCCCTTTTCCTTCTCTTGCCTCTATTAAAATAATTAATCACACTGAGGGAAAGCACACACAGCCTTGCTGTGAGGTTACAGTGAAATGATATGTCACAAAGGTTATAAAAACATAAACACAAAATTGCCAACAGCATTAAAAAAAAAAAGAAAAAAGAAAAAAGAAAAAAGGAAACCCCCCTGGAAAATAAATCAGAGAAGAATTGAAAAGCTTATTTCCCAGCTTTAAAATCTGGAGAACCCCTACCAACACACAGTATTAATTTTTGCCAAATGAGGGACTTCAGCAGGGAACACAACGGCTGTGCAGGAGGTTTTTCAATGATCAGGAGGCAAGCAGCAGGTGATGCTGGAGGGAGAGAAAGGCTGTGCCCTGATGCATGTTGAGAGAAGGCATGTGGCAGCCTCATTGTGGCTGGCACGGTTACTGATGTCCTCCACCTAATGGTGGGTGACAGTACAAGTGGCAGCTGTGCATGTTGCATGTGTCAACCAGGATGGTCCTCAAGGACATAACTAGGAAAGTCACTGCTTGATGCTTGCATGATTTCTCAGCTTAAAATCACCATACACTACTAAGCAAACATTTCTGCTAGGCTAGCAAAGAATTACAGCACCCAGGCTTCATGAATAGGAGTCCCTGTTGTTGATAAAGTAGGTCAGTGAAGAGCAAGCAGCCAGGTTGTACACGCTGTGCTAGGGCAGGTGAAATCTGCTTCGCTCCCAGCTCCCGCTGTTCCAAGGAAAGGCACAGAGGGCACTCACATGTGAGCTTTTGATGGTGCTGCACTGCTGCCAAAAGATCTCCCTCCGCAAGCAGAGACAAGCAATAAATCCCTTCCCAGGGGTCAGAAAAGGTGGTGGTGGTGGTGTCTGCCTGGTGCTCACGGCACTGACCTGACACTCCTAAAACAGGACACTGAGACTGGGGGATCGAGATCGACACCTCACTAGGCAGTGCTCAAAGAGGGAAGGACTTGTCCCTTTGTCTGCAATCAATGCCATGTTCACTTTCTGGTGATGGGGGAGTGGTGCAACAGGAGACCTGCTGTCCCATCTGCCTGGTGAGCTCCCACCTCTCCACACAATGCTCTGGTCTGGAAGCTGCCTGCACCAGCATTGTGGTGAAAACGGACTGGACAGCCTGCAAAACAGAGTATGCTACATCACTGCAGTGAGAACACATTCAAATATCCACACTTGGATAGGAAAACATTTGTTTGCTGATGGAAATACCTTTTTTCTTTTGTATACTAGGCCTGTCTCAAGTAATACAGAGGTTAAGATGGGATTAAACCAGAGAACTGGCATAACTAATACTACCAGCGCCAGAGATAGAATTTCATGCATGGAAAAAGAAATTGATTTTATCTAAATGTATTTCTCCAGATAAGCCTGATTCTTCATCAGTGGGCCTTGAGGAAAGCAGGAATAACACTGGAGCAAATCTATCTGTTGCAGGTGCTAACTCAAGGTTCCAGGTCAGAAATATTTACTAAGGTAATCTTTTAAAGCTTGAAAGAGCACAGCAACTTAAAATCTGCAGTGAGCAACAGGACACCATGTTTATAATAATTTCTTTATAACATCACGTTTCATCATTTGCTCTAATTGAGTTCTGCTGAGAAACAACACTTTTGATCATGTCTGCTTTCTAATTTCCCCCTCTAGTCAGTCAAGAAAAAAGGATGATGTGGTATCAAGAAAAAAATTAAATTCTGTGGTTATGCAAATATCTGGAAATTAGCATGGACTAAGTTCCAAATAAATACATATATGTATGATTTACAGAAAGGAGAAAATGTGCTCAGAATGCAAAATGCAGCATAATTTCTGTTCATAGTACAACCCTGGAGTGTTGCCAGAGTAAGTGTGGTACTCCTTAATATGAAAAGGCAACAAAGTTCAAGCTGTAGATGGAGTTTTAATTGAAGAAACACAGAAGCAGAAAAGAAATCGCTGATGAAACGATGGTGCATCCCCAGAGGAACCTCTACTGGGGATAAGCTAAAAGGAGTTAATTGTTTGGATAGAATCCAAATAAACTTTATGTTTCATAATACTTGTTTCTTTTTGCACCAGAAAAATAACCCCAAAAAACCAAACAACCCAACTTAGGTTTGCACCTTATTAATGGAAATCAATTAGAAACAATCAAAAAATCAGATAGAAACCAAGTGAAATGCAGAGCTGACTAGAGGCTCTGAAGGAAATGTGCTTTGTGCTAACTAGGCTATTAGAGAAAACAAAATATAAAAGCAGTAAGAGCTTCAAAGAAGTGCAATGGACCAGGTCCAAATTTCCAGCAACACACTGGGGTGGAAAAGATTCACTGGACTGCCTTATTTATTTAACACTTTCAATTCCTAAAAGTGCATCAATTATTAAAAATACAGCATATAATAAAAACCACATTACATTTCTTTGAAATTAATGAATGGCAGCTGTATTTGAGCTCCTATTTTCCACTTAAAAAACACTTAGTATAACCAGAAGCCAAATAGTTTTGGATATTCAAAGCAGAGGAATGTAAACAAAAGAAATCTTGGGCACTGAAAGATTAGGAATAATATAGACTATTGAAAAAAAAAAAGACTCGTACAATTTCATTATTTAATTTCTCAGCAGATTTCTTTGTTTCTAGTGAATGTCAGTTTTTTTCCCTAGTTTTAAGGGAATGATGCTGAAGTTAAAGTATGCTCCCTCTGCATGACAGTGCTACCGGTGTTCTGTGTCCCACACCGTGTTAGAGCCAGTTTCACTAAGTGAGCTACCAGTGTGAATCCTGCCATGGGGGTGTGAAAAGAAAGGAAGAAATTCTTCAGCTTTCCTGCAAAGCCTCCACATCTTCAGAAGTGACAGAGAAAATGTCTTCTCTTCCATCCCTCAGTGAATTTTCCTGTCTCCTTCCTGTTGTGTCCTCTGCACCCGCAGGCAGGTGGCATCTGCATCTCGAGGTTCAAAGCCATAACCCCCTAAGGAGGAAATCAAGGACAAATTCTCCATCAGTGTAAACTGGCTTGGGTGCATTGCTGTCACTAGAGTTACACTAGCTAAACCCACAAACCACCAGGGATTCAAAGAGTTCAAAATCCCATGAAAATATTTAGAGAAGGTAATAAACTGATAAGCATGTGTGATAAGTGTTAATAGGGTGAAGTCTTAGGTGAATCAAATGGAAAAAAGTCCACAGAGCAGTGGGGTCGAGGACACTCACTTTGTGCATATGCACAGTGATGTACCCGTATGTCCACACACACCTGTTTTCTGTGTTGTTGACAGTGCTGGGTCTGCTTCGAACTCAGGATGGGCTACAAGCTAGTGACCTACTTTCCCCCAGGGAAGAAAACTTTGTACCATGATCCCCAGACCAGCCAGGCAGCTTTTAAACCTGCACACTGGACTTTGACCAGCAATCTGGAGATCTGTGATGGTATGTCACAGCCCTGACTGACGGCCAGCAGGACAGAGTGAAGGGGGAACTCGTACTGTCTGCAGATGAACAGGAGACTTTCATCTCTAGTGCTGCCAAGCCAGCGCTTTTCATCAGCATCCAATCAGCACTAGAAATGCCTTAAAAGAAAGAAGCTCTTTGGAGGAGAGACCTTTTGTGTATTATCCCAAAGCACAAAGGGGCCCCTAGCTCCAAGGAGGGCCTCTTAGATACTCACTCAGTATAACAAATTGTAATAATAAAAACAATTTATACTACTATTTTTGTAGGTAGGGATTTTCCCCATCTTTCTCTCCCTCTGAAACTTGCCAAGTAAGAGATGAAGACAATAGCTTCTTTGTTAGTTCTGGAAAAGCAGAGAAGGAAAAAAGGGGGTTTTTTTGTTGTTATTGAAGGAGATACCAAAGAAATTAAAAATAAAGTTTATATTCCCATAGGCCTTTGTGCAGCTGTGAGCATCTCAAAGGCAAGACAAGAGCCTGGAGAATACACAGAGACGTAAAATCCAGGCTCAGCTTTAGCCTCTCTGCTGTGCACAAAGAGAAGGCACCAGTAAAAATATCTGTGTCAGCAAGTGTTGGCATGTACAGGTGAAATCAAAAGAGATAAGATGCAGGGAAATAGGAAAAGGGAGAGGGAGGAAATGGCTGACTGGTTAGGGAGAGACTAGAAAAGAGAAAAAATATGAGATACATTTAGTCACCATAAATATGAACAAATTTTATTACAACTGATACAAATATTTCACTTAAAGTGCTTCAGCTGAAGAATAACACTAAAATAAATGTTTTTTAAATGGTATTTCAGTATTTTCCTTCTTTTAAATAAAGCCTAAGCCCCCAAAGCTATCTTGGAATTTGAATTTTACCCCTTTCACAGGTTAGAGTGAAGAGTAGGAAAAAATCTAACAGAGAGAGAATGAAATGGAGGAGAAAAGAGACAGTGAAATAAAGGAAGGGGGAAAATTGCAAATCTGAACATTTTGATAATTGTTAGTTCTGACAAAATGTATATATCATTGAGCAAAAAAAGTGTTCCTATTAAAAATGAACATTATTCTCAATTATTCTGCAGAGTACCAGGCTCATTTTTCAATGACATCTTGTTATTATTATATATTACATTCATTACAGGAAAGCCCAGAGGTTCTCAAGCTTCTGTCATGCTGAGTAAGTACAGTATTTAGGAAAGATTATCCTCATCTTAAAGAACTGACAAGTTAACTAGGGACAAGATGCAACTGGTGGGTAAAGATCATAAGAAGAGAAGGAGAGGAGGAATAAGATGAGGGACCAGGATGAGAACACAAAAAACACAGCTGGAGAGATTTACCACTTATTTCACAAGCACCCTCTTTGACTTGCATATAAACAAGCCATGGACTCCTGTGTGCTCCCCAGAAGTTACCTTGTCCATGATCAGTGAGTACAGTGGGACTTAACAGGCAGCTGATGGGCTGAGTGGTAGGCTTTCAGTTGATGCAAGAAGTGTGGTGAAGATACACTAAATTGCACACAAGCCGCTGCCAGGAAACAGGCCAACACTGAAGCAATCACACAATGGAGAAAGGCAGGAGGATGGATTAAGCAGAGGTACTGCATGATTTCTCCTTGTACACGAGTACATTCCTAAAGCATCCAATGGACCACAGAATCAGGGAACATAGCAAGCTGTAAGCACATGAGTGGACACCTCTAAGGCCACAGGAAGTTCAGGATTGCCCTCCATTGGCCACAGAGTCCTGCTTCCCTGCTCACACATGCCTATCCATTACTTTAGAAGCACAGCTATCACGGACAAAAGAGGTATAAAGTCTGACCTCTCGGGTGGTCTGTAATAGGTGGCTCAGTGGCCCCATCACTGAGTAGAGGGAGACTTTTACCCCAATTCCTCAATATAACTGCATGGTGAAAGAAAGATATTCAGTGTCCCTGCTTACACCAGGGCTTTTTTTATCCTAATGTTCACAAACTGAGACCCTCCATTTGTGTCCATTTTCCTTTTATTGACCTGTGAAGTATTACCTATTGAGTACAAAACTGCTACTTGTTGCTCCCCAAGGCTGGGGTCATGCTTTGCTTGTTTACAGAAATCCATGCCTGCTCCTCATCCCAAGTGCCATAATAGGCTAAGGACTCTTCTTTCTGCGGTCTCCAACCAGCAATGCCCTTGCATCACCACCAAGCACTGCCATGCCTAGCGAACGTCAGGGACCATCATCTCATGCACCGAGAAAGAAGAACAATGGGAGGTCTCATGTACCAGGATTGGATCTTTGCTGTCTCCCTATGGGTAGAGGACAACCACTGCCAGCTACTTTGGAAGCAATACTGTGCTTCTTGTCTGCTAACAGCTAAGAACTACAACAGCATATAGCAACTACACTGCTATCCTCTATTCAGAGACAGCTCTTTTACAGAAGGGAAATTCTATTACTTACTGCTCTGGGCAATTTGCAGGAAAATATCTGCTGAGGAACTTTCCACCATGAGTAAAAGATCTCAAAAATGTCTCCCCAGACTCTTTTATTTGCATTAAACTATGCTAACACATGGTCTTGTGACTTTCCCAGGGCTTAAGAAAAAGATAAAATTAAAAAAAAATATATGGGGATTTAACATTTTTTTAACAATGACTCAGAGTATGTGTGGAGCAAAAAGTTTTATTGCATATCCCATGGCTGGTGAAACACCCTCAGTAACAACTGCTTAGAGTATCACTGGACAGAAACTTCAGCATTAGCAGATTTATGCCTTTTCTATTACTTGCAGCAATAAACTGCTTTAAAAAAATCCTCTTGTTCCCTAACTACAAATTGAATTTCAATAAATGTATGTAATATAGCCACAGGAAAGCACAGGGCTGAGTTGTGTGCAGTCTTAAAATTTTACACGCAGCTCTCTTTGCCTCAGAAGTTTGGATGAGGTGTTATTGAACCTTAATCTACCTGCACTCCCTGGGCTAGGCAAAGCAAAATACACCTGAGTCAAAACCTTCTGCTGCAGTCAAATTAAAGGCATAAAAAGATAGGGTGCCTCTTGCAGACAAGGGAAAACACTACAATGAGCTTGTGACATTCAAACTCCCTGGTTGGCTAGTTATAGGAGAATCTTGGCCTAAACTGGAGCATCTTCAGGGTTGTTGTAAATTGGAAAAATGTTCTCTAGGAGCTTTGTACTACACTGACATAGCTGGCACATTTCTAGTTTTTTAAGCCGTGTACCATGAAGTTATACAGCTTTTTGTCATGAAACGCTTATCTCCTGTATCTAGAGGATTTGCTGCTCCAAAGAAATGATGATTCAGTGGCTTTCTGCTCCCTTTACACCTGCAGTATAGTATAAAGCAATCCAAGGGAACAAGGATTTTAATGCCCATTCCTTGAATGCCATTAGATTAGCTACATTGCATCTGTGCCCATTAAACTCCACAGTCTTACCTTTGGCAATTGCTCACCTTTGAAAGGTTACTATTATTCTCATTATTGTCTGTATCCTGGTAGTGCCTGAATAACCTGAATAACTTGAGCATTTTTAAACACAGATCAATCTTTAGTGTGTAACAGAAAACTCTATCAAAATGTCTCTATAGGGTCAATGAAGGCCCCATTACAGGCACAGTCTGATGTCTGTGAGTCTGTGGTGGTTAAATAAAAGAAGGATATGTGTATCCATCTTTAGCACTTCAGAGGAGGCGTGGCCTCAGTGCTGTCCCACAGTCTTCTTGTTTCTCTCTTCTTCCCACACTGGCACGTCACTAAGGAGCATATTCTAAGTATAGGTTAGGCAAGAGGTTCCCAACCTATGGTCTATGCTGAGGGGTTATCAGCTGGTCTGTGAAATGATATTACACAGTAAAATGTTTTAAACTTATGAACTTCTTCTGGCTTCATGGGTGGTCTGTGAAAAAGAAGGTTGAGACTGTCTGAGACTTTTGAGAATCAGTGGTTTAGGCACTGAACTCCCACTGACATCAGAACTGGCTGTGGTTGGGAACCAAGCACAAGTACAGCCATGCACAAAGGTCCCATGAATGCCCTCAGCTTTTATTTTGTCAGGACTCATTATCCTGCCACTGAAATGGAGATCATGGTTCTGCCATGCATCATATAAAAAATATACAAGTAACATCAGCAGACAGTGCAGTTTTCTGCACTTCTACGTATTTCCTGTCACAGATCTTCTGGGGATTTGACTGTGTCAGTGACAACAGTAACATCCACAGGACAAGCAAACTGACTGCTTCTTGTGTTGAATACAATGGTAAACCATAATAGTTGTAACCACTTTTTTTGCCAAAACTCAGCATGCAAATAGTTGTTGTCGGTGCCTGCAGCCATTTTTGTGGTCACGGCTTGTTTACTTCACTGTCTGCAGAATCACATCCATCTTGGAAATAGTAAGCCAGCAGTGACTGGCAGCAGAACATGTTTATGGCAGCCTCAGTTCCTTCACTGGACAACATTTCACTGGCTTCTGGGGAGCATCAATGAGACCACTGTCACCATGGGTTGACATGAAGACAATCAATACTGAAGGTAACATTTAGCACTTTAGCACTGGCTTTTTACTGGTGGCTATGAAATCATTGATATCGGTCTATAGTACTGAAATGTAGTGTGGTATCTCAGACTCCACAACTGTAGGTAAAGAATTACTTTTAATGGCTGCTATGACATATAGCACCTTCAAAATGATTTATATCATATATATATATATATCATATATAAAATAACACAGTAAGTTCCCCACTGGATTTTCAAAAGATATGATGACAGCCTTTCCCCTTGATTCACACCTACCTCTGGTATTTCTCTGGCCAAAGAAAGATAAATTTGTCTCAGTTTTGACTAACCAACTTGAATTTTTCAAATAATAGGAGCTCACCCGAAGGTTACAGGTTCAGTCTCAACCGGGTGAATCTCTCTTGACACATGGTCTTAAATTTCTTATATGTACAAGGCAAGGATATTAAGTAACTTGTTAATCTAGAGTAGATGCCACTACTAAAGATACGGTCATAACTCAAGATCTTCTGGGTGGAAGGATGTCTTCATGACATAACTGAGAACAAACAAGAATGCCCCAGGAATGTGATATAAATGAGATGTATCTGCTCATATTACCACCCAAAGCAGCCAATAATGACTAGAAACATAATCGGAGATTCACCTTGGAGAAATATGTAGTTTAATAAAACAAATACGTTTGGATTAGAAAATGTAATGCTGAAAATGGCTCAGGGTGGAGAGGGAATAGTAAAGTAGGCAGATCTGTAGCATGATAGAATAATGCTAAATATCATAGAATATCTCAGTATCGTGTATGAAAAATAGCTCTAATATCATGCAATAGTGGATTAGGAAAACCCTGTAGACAAAAGAAAGTTCTGGCAGGCCAGGGTTGGCCAGGGGATTTCCTGTTTAATAGACAAGGTGGCCAAAGCAGGTCATACTCTATGACTATACTCAAGAAAATCCACCAGTGAAGCCACAGTGTGACATATTGAAGAGTACATGTTCCCCCTGGTGGGGCACCATGTGGTGGCAGCTGCACTGCTCTGAAGCCTCAACCAGGCAACTCAAGTAGGTACAAAATGCAGTGGTGACAGAAACTCGATAGAGGAGGGGGGCTGGAGAAAATAGTGCACTGACCCGCAATATGTTCCCCTTGATGCTGAGGTTGCTTGTGCCATACCTGCTTAGGTAATAACCCATGCCACAGCCTAAACTGAGCTGCTGAGTTTCAGGCAGGCACGGCTCTTGCCTGAGCTGTAACTCAGTGGCAATGAGACCAGGTGTAGCTTTCCATAGCCCTTCTCAGCTGTAACTGACGGCTTGAAGTCCCTTCCATTGCAGCCATGTACCAGTCCCCACCACCTCCAGCAACGCCACATGCTCACTCAAGTTGGTGCTGTTTTGCCGTGGACTGGAAGCACCTGCCAGTCACTGACAGAGTCAGTTATGGTCCCTGAGCACCACATCTCTGCTCTCTGTGGCCTGAGAGTGAACATAGATACAAGCAGAGACCTGGCCTTGCTCCTCTCCTGCCCCTGGCAAGATGGGGAGCAGGAAGGACCCTCATCCATGGCAGCAGCTCTTGGCCCTGACTGCTCTGATCCATCCTTCAGGCATAGTAGCAGCCTGTTCTGGTGTAGGCAAAGTTGACAAAGTGACTACAGATTTTTGCTGCCTCCAATAGCCTATTGCCTGGGGGAACAGTCTTCAGCTGTCCTTAGTGCCAGCATGGCAAGCAGAAAAGCAAATGAGACTATTCAAAAGCTTTCCAACCAGAGCTAAACTTCAGTGCATTGCAATTTAAAACCAAATAATCTAGATCTGTAAGAGACAGTTTAGTCTAACTTTTAAGAGGGGCAAATTAAGATTTGCAAACCCTTGCTTGTATTCAGGTAGTTTTCACCAGGAGTTATATGTCCAGAAAGGCAAATAACATCCCAACAAAGCCAGGGAAGTGTTTATAGTAAAATAAACTGTACTTCGATTATTGCTGCTGATGAAAATGCATCTTGGTTCGATTGCAGTGAGGAGATGGAATCTTTAATACATTCTTACAGGCTTTTGCAATTATTGTTTCTTCTGCCAAGGCCAGGAAACTAAAGACTCAGCCTTTGCCTTAGTAAGAACTGTCCCATTTTCTAGAGGCTCTGACATAAAGGAGCCTGGAAAGAGGAATTGCAGACTTCTGCCAGTCAATCCTGCATATAATTACTCTGCCCGGGGTCCTCCTGATTCTATAAAATTAAAAGGCTTTATTCCATCCTTGATTTATTTCCTGTAGACAGATGAGATCTCTGGCTCCAGCATGCTTCTGAGCTGCAACCACATACTACATGAAATTATGATATCATTAAATAAGAGCTGATAGATGTGAGCCCTGTCAGCTGCATTGTTTACTCTGTTCTCCTGAAGTCATTGCAGATTCACAGTTGAGATTTACACTTAGATTCCCTCGTATTATCTATGGCAGCCTTAACTATCTGTCATCAAAAATTTCATGACCACAGTGGGGAAAAAAAGGCATGGTTTAGGATGGAAATACATCAAATGTACATCAAATATCCAGTAGCAGCAATCAACAGTAGATGTTGTGCAATAACTAATAACTAATCAACTTGGCTGTGTTGTGCATTCCTTAATATGTTGCCACAGCCCCCACTTTCTGAGATGGACAATAAAGCACCTATTTAGGATCATACTCAAGTAGGTTGTGTTTGCACCTTTTCTTGTTGTCATTATTGCTAGTGTCATTAGATTAGATTCATTTGATGTCATTACTTGTGCTCGTTACAATCGTTGTGAGTAGAATATGGTACAGTATCAGAATTTTAATGCCTCATATATCCTCTGAGAGATGATGGCAATAAATGCTACTGCTTTGACCTTCTCTGTGTTTTATCATTT
Organism: Aegotheles bennettii; assembly: GCA_013398125.1. Classification (NCBI taxonomy): domain Eukaryota; kingdom Metazoa; phylum Chordata; class Aves; order Caprimulgiformes; family Aegothelidae; genus Aegotheles; species Aegotheles bennettii. The sequence goes on from VZRW01006932.1 coordinate 30,989, forward strand.
GATTCACTGGTCATCTCTGTTCGTGCCCATATATAGACTGAAGAGCTGGAGAAGAAAAACCACAGTTACCAACACATAAGAATATCTACAGAACTGAATGTCTCCTATTTGTAAGCATATTAACAGTTTATAACCTTTCATCATCTGCATTAAGCATTAGTATTCTGCCTCTTCCTTGAGACAGGGATTACTGTGGGCAGACAGAACGGCAACATATGGATCCTTTAGCTTTACAGGAACACTAGAAATGAACCTGGAAACTATACACATTTGTGACAATACTTAGGGAGCGGAATGGAAAAAGGGATTCTTTTTTGGTATTATTTCCAAAACTGACCTTAGAAGGATTTGTAGGGAGCTATATTTCGGGTAATGTGAATAATAGGAGTAGCAGGGACCAATGGACCCCTTCACTGCCAAGCTTTCCTCAAGCTTTCTTTATGGCTGACACTCTATTACTAGTTGATAGCATATAAACAGGTCCTCAGAGTAGGGATATCCAGGTGAAGAAGTGTTATACATACTGCCAAACCTCAGCCACCAAACACAGCAGCCTAGATTGGATTCATCTTCCCACAGCTCCCTGAATAGTCAATATGAGAAACAGAAAAATCTAACTCATCTGGCCTGTTTTAGACATCACTCTAAGTTTTCCTTATAGACAATGAGCAGAAGGAGCTCTTTCAGAGGATGATCTATAGCACCTTAATTAGCCATCTACTCTGGATTTCTGGCTGTAAGAACCTCTTTCTTTCCTTTGGCTGTTGAGGGAGAGCAACACTGCAGTTCAAGCTCTTAAATTGAGTGCTTAAAAATAGGCAGCATGATTTCCTCCCCTCCTCAAAACACTTGACCTGGATGCTCCTGGGTGGTGAAAATAGAGTGTTGTCTGGTGCACACTCCCTGCAAGAGCTGCTCATGATCCAAGGGGGTGTTTCTTTCACAGACTCACTGACATGAGGAAGCTCACCTGATGTATGGCATGGATTGAGGTGTGGTGCTTTGGAACTGAATTGCTCAACCTTGTCCATAAAGAACAAGAACATTTCCGTGGGAAGTGTAGGAGAACCATTTATTTTTTTACAGATTTCCTTTTACAAACATCTACTTTTCAACAGCTGTGTTATGAAGTAAGGCCACGTCTGCTCCTGCACTGTGCAGTGTCTTGGTACAGAGGAAGGACTATACAAGGGGGTTCACTACTCTGTGAAGCTCCAATGACTTCCAGCACTATACATAAAGCTGCCATGAAAGACCATTTTTTTTACCTGTCACAAGAATTTACTCATTTAGCTTTGGGCAGGAATTTTTACACGTCTCCAAGCAGGTAGCTGCCTGGAGCAGCAGCCTGCTGGGTGAAGGGAAAACACCACTGACTGATGTTGGCTTTTTGGTTGGCAGAATATGGGAGAGCCAGACTGGCTGCTGCTCTTCTTCCAGGGTCATTGTGAAGGGCTGTGATTAATAGCTACTATTATCAGTCGATGCATTGGACTGGTGGTCACCACCCCACCCTTCCAGCTCTGTGGCTGCAGGAGCAGAGATTCCAGCTTCTCTGCAGACATCTTCCCTCCTCCCTCACTCCCCTCCTTCCTGTCTTCCTCTTCAGGTGGGAGGTGCCTCAACCAGCCTCCAGCCTCTGAGCAGTGGGGTGGCAACACTCACTTCTGAGAAACCTTTGTAAGCTCTGACCACAGCTTTGGAGAAAGCATTCAGAGATGGACTATTAACGGCATTTAGCAGCCCTCATATTATACTCAGCAGGAAACCTGGTACAGAGGCAGTCAGAGCATCCCAAACACATACATCACATACATCACAGTGTGTTAGGCAACATGGTGGATCAAAAACAGACCACAGGTTTTGCTTGCCTTGTTTTTACCTCTGCAGCCAGGTGATGCAGACTGTGGAGGTGGTTAATTGGTGGCACGTGGAAGCAGGGTGCACCACAGAATCACTGCTGTGGTCTCCAACACCCTGAAATCTCCCCAGAGCACAAGGAAGCTCACCTAGAATTGCAACAGGCTGGCAGAGATGTGGGGTGGCTGGCACCAAAAGGATTAAACTGCTGGGTCTGAAACAAATAAACTGGGGAGACTGTGTAAGAACACTTGTAATCCAAAATGTTTCCTAAGAAGGGATAATTAAAAAAACTCCCTCTTTTTTTCTTTTCCAACTTTTCTTTTTTTCCAACTTGAAGTATGATACTGGAAAACCTGACAAAAAAACATTTCAGCTTTAATTCTGGGCAACGGATGAAGTCAAATAAGAGGACAGAATTTTGACCTTTCTTGCCTGGGCGGGGTTGTGTGGACTTGGCTGGCAGTGAGGGATCGTTCAGCATTGTAGAGGTAAACTTGAGTAGCCTGCAGAAAGATTATTTGAGAATGACTATCTGTAAAAGCCTGAAAAGCAAGGTCAAACTGTCTTCAGACATACACTGGTGTGAATCCAGAGCAGCTCTGCTTGAAGCAAACTGAGTTATGCACTGATGTAAATGAGATCAGACATAATTTGCTGTCAACACAGTCAAATTTTAAGTTGATCAAAGAACAAAATCTTCCCTTGTGTATATTCAGAGTTCATCTGATTACTGTAGACAGATTTAGATGAAAATATTTTCTCCAAAGAACTCCAAATAACTTGTCAGTGTGAGAAGGAACAAGCCAGGTTTTTATAAAGGGAACACTAAATCAGAAAACATGTGGGCTTTTTAAAAATCATGGAACAATTCCTTTGCAACTTATTGAGTTGTGAGTCCAGTGACTACATTTTCAGTCACCAGTTACGTATGGAATGCACCATGGCTACAGCATAGCTTGTTTTAAAAGAGCTGGAACGCTGGACAGGACAGAGGAGAATTTTGTGCCAACGCTGGCTAGAACAGGAGCTTTCAAAATTCACCTTTTTATTCTCCCTTGCTCTCATTCAAATACATCAACTCCATTTACTTCAGATTAAAGGCTGCAGTATTCTCATTACACATTGGCATTAACACTGGAAATCCAATCTGCTGCCATGGGTGGCAGTACCAACACAAGCTAATCGTTTAATGCCTCTGTGGTCCTCTACTTTCAGCTTTTCCTTTTGAACTCTAGTGAGCTGCTTTCAGATCCTGGCTTCCCAGAGGCCTTGTTCAATCCCAGGTGAAAACACAACACAGGTGCCTCCTGCCTGCCACAAGAGTACTGAAATGCTAATACAGCATTCATGGTGCTTCCCCACGGTGATGCTCTTTGCTAGGCAGGAGTGAGGGTGATTACCACATCTACCAGCTGTCTTGACAGCTAACACTGCTGGTGGTGGTTGTCTCAAGTTGTCCCAGTTTTTCTATTGGAAGACACCGGTCTTTAATGGGGGAACCCAATTGTTGCCTGGGCAAGATCTGCATGAAGCAGTGCTATAGTAGACCCTACACACTGTGGCCGGTATTCAAACAACATTGCCCAGGGCCAGTTCCAGAACATCTCACTCTCCCTATCCCAACCATCTGATAATTGGTACTTCAACACTACCAAGCCTCTGCAACCTTGTGCTTTTTATCAGAATTTCATCTCACTGCAACATCTTGAATTTCTTGATTTCTTTAGAATTTCTTTATTGTACATACATCTGTTCTCAAGACAGTAGTAGTTACAGTACAGTTTTCCATCACAACACAGTTTTTGAGCATGTCCCACATATGTAGTCTGATCTCACCTCTTCGGTGAATCAGAGGTCTAGGGGGTGTCTTAAGTTATCCTGTCTCTTCCTTCTGCAGCTTTCTCTTCTGTAATCTGGTCCCAGGAGTGCTTGCATAGATATGCATATTAGTTTTATATTCCACAGTTACTAGAATGAAGTCCAGGAACAGCTGTAAGAACATAAAGGAGAAACCAGAATCCCCCTTTTCAGCCAAGTGCCCAAGCTACAGAATCATTCTTGCACCCCTTCTTTCTTAACTTGGCTTAGTGATTTCAAATGCTTCTTGGGACAGTTACTCAGCCACAAGGAGATATTTACAGAGTACTGGCACTCAGCTAAATTAGAAACCTGGTAAAATAAACCATACTGGTAGTAGGATAGAAGCTGTGGATTTGAATCTGCTCAAACAAAAACTGAACCTAGGTCTGCCATTTCCTGAGGAGTGCTTTAGCTCCTACCTAAACCATCCACAAGCTAAGTAATGATAGCCAAAAAAACTTTTCCCTAAAAATGTGAGACCTATATTTGACACTTTGGAAGATGAGACTTGGCATTTGGGACATTATGGAAGATGCCTGGGGCTATTTTCAGGACATCAACTTTAAATGCTTATTTTAGTGGCTTCTCAAATTAACAGTGAAGATAGCAATGAGCAACTTGGAGAGCTTGTTCTCAGACCATGATGCCCCTTTCAGTCAATTTGGAAAGAAGTTATAATACATAAATTAAGTGTTTGTAACAAATAACCTACTTAGCAGACTGTTAGAGACTACCTACTGTAACATGACATGGCATACCCTGAGTCATGCAGCTTCTTGCACCTCTTCTACCCTGGTTTCTTTTGCCTGGAAAACAGGTCATGTAGGGTTTGGGATGATAGCATATTCCTGTTTTTTGCTCCAAAATGGAACTAGGATCTGATTAGGACATATAATAGCTGGAAGCCAGGAAATTCTCCTTCTTTTTTCAAAATGGAATCTTTGACTATCATGTCTGTTTATCTTAATAGTTTATATATTAAGGGAGGCTGGTCTGAGTAGCTTATCAGAATTAAATACAGACACACATACACAGTTAGGTCACCGCAGCTGTTAGTCTTCATATAGCCCCCAGGTCCTAGGCTGGGGGACAATACACAACCCTTGCAGAAAATACAGAACTCTACAGGAGATACTGTATTTGCATATTTTCATTCATTAGCTTCTGCCTTCTTCATTGCCTGAAATGCTGCAATACCAAAATCACGCATTCAAGATTGATTTGGGTTATCGGGGAATGTGTTGGAAAGGAAACCAAGTGCCCGTCGTGGCAGGTCTAGTAGATTTTATAATAATTGGGGCGGTTTTTGCAACAGAGGCTGAGAGGATCTTGTGGCTGCTGTGGGTTGTGCCTACAAGGCACGATTAGGTGTGTTATGGCATGCAGGTGTGACTGTAATTGTTCCCAGCTGCATGCATAACGAAGACCAGCCTTGGGCAGGCTTCATTTCTTGCTCATCCCTTTCTGCCAGATTTTTTTTCACTTTTGGCAACTGTTTCTGCTTTTGAGAACAAGAAAAGGGGCTCAGGGTGCTTCTCAGCTGCTTTCAGAGGCAGGAGGTGAAAGCTCTACACATCAGGGAAGGGCACTGAGCTCTATTGAATAGCTCCTTGGTTGCAAGAGAGCCCTATTAGGAGGTGGGACAAGATCCATGTCTTCTGTCCTGGGCCAGCAGAGCAACAGAAAACCACAGCTATGACTACTCTGGAACCCAGGAAGACTTTGCCCTTCTGGCTAAACAGTGTCCTCAAGTGACCTAATGGATGTGCACCATCCTTCACCTGGAAAGATGACAGGAAACATAAAGGCTAGTGCTGAGCTTTCCCCAACTGCCCAGACTTCAGCCTCTCTGAGATCATGTAGCACATTGCCAGTTTATGCTAATCCTTATCAGCATTAATACATAATCTGGAAACCTTTGTTCTAGGACTGACCTGGCAGGCACACCTGCAGAACACCAGATGGTCCTCACCTCGCAATAATTCCCAGTTTGCTCAACACATTTCCCCAAAAGTGAACAATTCTGTATCCCATTATAAAGTCCACAACAATCTGTTCCGTTCAGCCTTCCAGCCCGTGTCACATCCCTACCTATTTTCATGTAGCACATCTTACCTCCTCCTCTGTGAGCTGCCCTTCCTCCTGGGTGAGGAGAAGGATCCCTGCACAAAGGCCATCAGGGGACGTCTTTGAAAACTTAAGCAATGTTTTGGTATTTTTAAATATAGAGAAAACACAGAATGGCAGCATATCCTCACCTGACACTTCGAGAATTCAAAGACTCTCAGAAATGTTGGTTAAAACAGAAGTATGGCTGTCATCCAGTCCAAACCCCTGTTTACAGGAGGACTGTTGCCAGTACTGGATCAAGTCATTTGTGACTATTGATCTGCTTCTCCACTTCCCTATAGTCTGCATTAAGCTCAAGCTTAAACTCTTTTTTTCTCCTCCACACCTTCAACTTTTCTAATACTACCACCACCACCACTGCCACCACTCCTTATTCTCCAAGCTTTTGCTGCTTCTGTGCTTCTGCAGTTTCCTTTTATGTTGTTCTACCACTATCAGCTTTTTTCCCATTACAGTCAGGATGGTATTTGAACTGATGCACATATTTGTTCCTTGAAAAACAAAGCATGGTGTTTCCTGCCCTCTTACAGACCACAGGCCACTGTAAGTATGTGCCCGGAGTGTATCCACTGAATATTTGGTGAAAGCTTTTTTGGACAAACCTGTATGACTCAATGGAAAGGTTTCTCATCTTGTTCTGCTTTCTTTAATGAACAGGGTTAAGCAGGGTTTTCTTTAACAGGTTAAAGAAAGAGTTGGTTGTAACTTGCCAAGAACCTTAAAGGCTATGTACAAAAATTCCTCCCCAGTATGTCTTAAATAGTTTATAGAGAACATAAAGACATGAATAACATATTAACCACTACCCAAACTGATTGTGCTTCAGGGAAATCACTGGGAATATAAACAGCAGAAGACACACCTATGTTCTCTCTGAAACTATATTTAGACAGAGCTGCATCTCTGCCTAATTGTTCAACCCATTTTTCCCTCTTGCGGTGGAACAAGGATTCCTTTTGGAGCAGATGGATGCTGCTCAGTATTCACTATTTAACTTCTCTCCTATGAAATCCAGCTTTTACAATCACTAGCCTTCTGGCTGAGGACATCTATAGATAGGACTGTCAGAACAGAAAAGCAGTTTTGTTGTGTTATGCTGCAGTCCATGACACCCAGTTTTTCAGTTTTATATTGGAGGGATCCCAAGAACAAACAGTCCCTCTGCACCATCTCAAAATGAAGTCTGGCTTTTTAACATGGCTTCAAAAGGAATATAAAATATTCCCTCTCAGATGAAATAGGATGCAAAACAGAGGAAGATTTCAGATGCAATGTCCTAACTAGGCAACCTGTGAGTTCTTTTGGGAACAACATAAAGTATTGCAGTATCCAGCATACCTGACCAAGATGTTTGGTCCCACCATCAGCATACTGATAGGAGAAGTGAAAATAAACATCTGATTAATGACTACCAGCCTTTCAAATATGAAAATTACTCCACTTAAGTAACTAATCAAAATTTGGAATTTGGGTTGGTATAGTACTGCTGATAAGGTAGCTGATTAATCCCATTAATAAGAAAAGGGGTTAGACTATACAGCCAAGATCAGTTGAACTAGCAGCTGCTTGTTCCTGGAAGGAGCAGTCCAGCTCTCTCATTGCTCCTCTCCTTTCTTCCTTTTCATGCTTGGAGTCCTCTTTTGGCAATTATTCTCCCTGGTACCATAACAGACAGCATTAAGCTGTTGACTGCATACACAGGACAGAAACTGTGGGCTACTTCTGTGTGCCACAGCAATATTAGCTATCCAAGCTGATTTTTAACTAGTACCGCTGCTTAGTCTAATATAGTCCAGTAGTAACAAAGCTTTAATGCTTCCAGTACTCTGGTGAATTTTTTTAAATATACGTATTGTTGCTGGTGACTTATTCTGAATAATGAGTACTGCTATCTCATGTTGATAAATAAGTACTCATTCTGATAACTAAAAATGACTAGAAACATTTCTTTCTTGGTACCTGAAGCATTTTCATTGCACTTTTCCAGCATTCTGACTATAGAAAGCTATCACAGAATCACAGAATCACAGAATCTAAGGGGTTGGAAGGGACCTCGAAAGATCATCTAGTCCACCCCCCCTGCCAGAGCAGGGTCATCTAGAGTACATCACACAGGAACGCATCCAGGCGGGTTTTGAATATCTCCAGTGAAGGAGACTCCACAACCTCTCTGGGCAGCCTGTTCCAGTGCTCTGGCACTCTCACAGTGAAAAAGTTTTTCCTGATATTTACATGGAACCTCCTATGCTCCAGTTTAAAACCATTGCCCCTTGTCCTATCATTAGTCATTACTGACAAAAGCCTGGCTCCATCATCCTGACACTCACCCTTTACATATTTGTAAACATGGATGAGGTCACCCCTCAGCCTCCTTTTCTCCAAGCTAAAGAGACCCAGCTTCCTCAGCCTTTCCTCATAAGGGAGATGTTCCATTCCCTTAATCATCTTAGTGGCTCTGCGCTGGACTCTCTCAAGCAGTTCCATGTCCTTTTTGAACTGTGGGGCCCAGAACTGGACACAATACTCCAGATGTGGCCTCACCAAGGCAGAATAGAGGGGGAGGAGAACCTCTCTTGACCTATTAACTGCTGGCAAAGATTTCTGAGGGAAACTACGTACAGAATTCTCCTCTAATACACTCATGAGCCATATACAAAAAAAGAAAGGAAAGAAAGAGAGCATCAAAGATTATCACTTAGTCTTTTATGGTATCACACACTTTCCCAGAAATTCTTTGATGCCTCCCATGTCAGTTGAAGTAATATAAGGACTTGAAATATCATTAAATGATACTTGTGTAAAAGTGTGCAAATTCTTTCTTCTTATCTTCTTGTCTGATCCTAAATTATGCACCTGCATAAGTGTTTTTAGATAAAAGGAAATGGCAAAAACAACAAGAATTTTATTTTCTTTTGAAGTATTTATTTATTTTGTCTGCTGTATGATAGCCTGAATTTGGATATAAACAGCTATGTGACACCATACACAGCTGTGTTTATATTAGCAGACAAACCATTCTCTGTTCTTTCACTGAGTTTCTTGCATACAGCATATCTATTAATTTGACTCCCAGGGTAACTGAGACACGAATTTCAAAAACTGAAAGCTCCTAGTGAGATGAAAAATGCTAGGAGCAGAACAGCCACCTCACAGGACAGAAAGGGCTAATCCTCTTTGATTGAGTCTGGATTTGCTTTCAGGGAGTGTACTAGTGAATGGCTTTAGAAGTCAGAATATTCACTGAGGTTACTGTCCATGTAAGAAAATACTGAAAGAAAGAGAATTTTCAGCTACTGAAATTATGCCTTGAACACTTGATACTTGCTGAGATGTTCTTCTAAGCCAAGGAAAAGAAATGATGCCGCTGGATCTGCGTGAACAACTGCAGTGAAGCAACATGCCTCAGGTTTCAAAGATTAAGTCCTTTCAGCAAACTCACATTAAAGAATCCACAGACCAATAATTAGGGAGAACTGCATCACTTTAAAATGCCAAAATTAGGCCAGAGAAAACTCTTTTTATAGATATCTTCCAAAATAAAAAATGCAGGTACATGCCTCTGTGTTTACTTAAATTATAGCTGTGCCTATATAGATGAGGTAAAAATGTAGGTTGGATACCCATGAAAGAAAATCTGAATGAACTGACATAGCTGATGATATGATCAGAAATTATTTGTACAGAATGTGTCACTGCAGAGAGCTGTGATTATCAGACAATAGGGAAATGCATCAACTTCTATGAGGAAAACATGAACATTGAAGCATTTTTGAGTGAAGAAAATCCAGATGTGTCTTCTATACAAACAGTGAGCAAAAATATTTCTTTTCCCAGATTCCTCCATAGTGAATGGCCCTGAATGTCTCTTAAAACAGGCTATTTGGCCCAGGTATCTAGAAGACATATCTGAGAAGGTAGGACCAGCTTAGCCTAAGTGTCTGACTGTCAGTAAACCAATGCCTGTCAAAGTCTCTGAGATTTTCAAGAATACATAATTAAATCCTTGCATTTTTCATCTCACTAAGCAATATGATTGACTTGGTCTACAAATATTTCACACTGCCATGACCCTGATGACAAATCCTGAAGGCTTTGTTTAGTATTTACCATATCCTTGTTTCAGCAAGTTCCTTCTAAAACATCATTCAAGACTATACCTGGAAATGGGCAGAAATTTGTTTAAAAAAAGAAAAAAAACCCAAGAACAGTGAAATAAACATGGGTTTTGTTGATAGATGTCATTTAGGTTTTCCAAGGTTGGTTGAAAAAATTCTGTCAAAACTCAAAATTAAGATTTTTTTTTATTTTTCCTGAAAGGGCAGGCTTTCCTACAGGTAATACATATTTTTCTTTGGAAAAGCAAGTGTTTGAGTGAAAGCTTGGAATGAAGACTTGGCCAAGAACCCAGTGTTTCAGGGTACATGTAATTCGTGTGCCTCAGTGGTGCTGCAGAACAGATGCTCCATGTCCTTATACTTTTTCTTTTCCAGGGTACCAGGTACACTTTATGTTTCCTGTAATATGCCTGTGGCCATACAATCCTTCATGAGTTTCTTCAGCCATTTTCTTTTCCAAAATGAGAGACACTGTGGGAAATATGACCCAATGCAAAGGAAAAATAAGAATGCATTTGGCCAACAAACCACAGCTCACATAAATCTTTGCTGTAACAGTTAATAACAGATTTTTCTTTCAGTTGAAATATTGGAAACATTCTTTTCTTTGAAAAGTCAAGGTATTTCATGTGACACAGAAAGCTATTTTCCCACCACTGATAACTTTTATTCTGTTGCCCATGCTGTGGTTTTATTCCAACTTAATCATCTCTAGGTGCCAACTTTGCTATTTTACTCACACTGTAATTGACTTCTCAGGGACCTGACTCCCAGAAACATGTGAATCCCTCAGCATTTTAGCTCCTATGTATGAAAAAGGAAGTTTCTGAATCACGTATTATTGGAGAAAAATATGAAATCAAGATCTGATTTTGTCCTAACAGGCTGAAAGACAGAAGATAAAGAGGAAATTTCATAAAACTCTAGAAAGTGATAGAATGCTGGCTCATTATGTATTTCTGTAGTTTCTTCAGTGGGATTTATGATCAAGGACAACATTTCATTATTAGCCTAAGGTAGCTAAGAATTACTTTTATCAGTGCTAACCAAGGGGTTACTTACATGAGTAATGACCCATTCATTGCTGGAACTATTAGACAAGAGAAGTCAAATCCTGTGGTGGGTACTTTACTGATGGGTGTAATATTCCCTTTTTAAAAGAGACAGTTCTCAGATTGTTGGGTGATTGATGACATCTGTGAAAACTGTTTTTCTAATTAGTAACTAAATTTAGACCATGGTGCCTCAGATGCTCTGTAGCATGCCTGTAGCATAAAAAAATCCCTTTAAATGATGGCTTTATCCCATGTCTACTTGTTCTGTGATTATCAAGTAAGAATAAAATTGCTCTGACAGGTGTTTTTGTTTCATGACAAAGAGTTGATAGCCTTGTGAATTGAAGTATTTTTTATGGTCCCAAAACTCATTCAAACCTACGCTGCAGGATGACTTTTTGGTTGCGTGCATACAGAAAAAGGCAGATGAATTCTTGCAATTCTCTTGCTTCACCAATTCTGCAATTAAACCACATGCTGTTGAGAAACAGAAACACACTGAAAGTAACAGAGCCACCTGCAAGGCTCTCAGTGCTGTGCTATGCAGTCAGCATCTCAGACAGTATCGGGGCTCTGAAGGAACACACATTAAATATGACATTTGAAAATAATACAATCCATTACAGCAGACAGTGCTGGCTTTAGAAAGGACTTGACAGATAATACAGTAATCAAAGGTATTTTAATATGTCTAATTTTGGCTTACACAGCTGAGTTCTTCTATAGCTGACAGAGGTGATAAGAACAGTGGTCTCTTTTGTGTCTTCCTAAGGGAGGGATCAACAATTAATAGCTTATGCAAGTGACATGGTGATGCAGCATTTCCTTTTTTCTCTATTCATAAATCAAATTAAATGAAAAAAATAACGAGTTACAAATTGGGAAAGAAATTTAAATTAATTTATTTTTATATTTTAAACACTGAAATTTTCTAAAAATTGTGAGAGAAATAATATTATCTTGCAAATGTTAACCCCTTGGCAGACTAATTGCCAATATATCTTTCAGCAGACTATGCAGTTTTTCTATTTGCCACAAGGGGAATGTGTGCCATTCTGTATTCTCAAAGCACAGGTGTGCTTAACTGAGAAGGGAAGGGATTTTTATGTCAATAAAAAATAATTTACAGGTGTATTATATTTGCAGTGTTTCTGTGAAGCATTATAACAGAGTTATATTGTCTCTGCCAAATACACAGGGTAGTAATAAATCAAATCTATTATATGAATGTTTCTTATAAAATATGTAATAGAATTATGAGTTAAATTGGACTGAGACACAGATATTTAAAAACAACAGTTGACATTTAAAATATCAACCAAAAAAACAAGCCATTTTCTACCACACAGAGCCTTAATGCCTTATGTTCTACTGATGTTTAATAACTTAAATGTCTATAGCAACTTCCATCACTCAGCACTAGACATTTGCAAATTAAGCAGCACATTTGAAACCTTATTACCCACCATGGGAATGATTAGCATAAGGCAATGGGGTATGGCAGTTATATCAGCTCAGATTCCCTAAGAGTGTTTGGGAAAATCTTTGGAATCATTTAAGATTCTCCTAATACTAACCAGATTTTTTTTTCCATGACTTTTACTGTGCTCGTCGCAATTATACAGGAGATAACAGATGATGCTATTAATAACTGTTACTATTGAGGTGAATATTGAGGTGAAAGTCATAACAATGACTTTCTTTTTTCATGAAGACCCAAAGAGAAAAATTATTTAGCTCATGTAATTTTTGTCTCTGCATGCTTTCTGTATCTTTTCTCTGTGGAAAGACTAAGAATGGGAGAGGATCAGAGACTGCTTTTCTGGTACTTTTTAAATCTTTTTCCTTAAGACATGACTGAATGAGGCAGACCGAATCAAGGAGTCATTTTCCAGCTGAACACCTCCTGGAAAAGGTTTCAGAGTTGGAAACTGTCTTCTGAATGACTGTACCACCATCTAACACAATGCTATTCTGCACTTAACTTCAGACCTCCAATGTACTCTTACTGTTTGACTCTTACACTTTCTTTCTCAAACCTCTCTCATGCTTGCGAGTCTGCTAGCACAGTTTGGGTGAAAGATTGCTTTCATTCAGCCTGTACACTACTTTGCCCTCATTCCATCTCTCTAGAAAATATTTATCTCTTCTTTTGTCCTTGTCTTCTCTTTCAGTATCATCAGCACTGCGGTTTCTCCCCAGGATGTTGGCAGTCTTCAGCTCTTCATAACCTAGAAACTGCTGCTGTTCTCAGTCTGCACCTCAGACCTCCTCCACCCTTGACCAATAAGGAGCTTTCTGAGTCTGTAGCTCTTCTGTCAGGAGATCAACGTGTAGTTTTCTGTGATTGAAAATGATGTGACAGGCTTTTGTGTGTCTCTGGTCAGAGGATCAGGGATTATGGACCGCTGAGGTGTAGCTTCAGATTCTAATGGTGTAACTCATTTGACTTCAGCAACGAATGTGGAAGGCCATGCATGGAAAACCACAAACCATCACATCTTTAACTTGGGAAATATCTGTTTTATATTCAGAACAATAGATTAATTGTAAAAATGTATGACGATACAGCTGAATACACTCAGACCTCATGCATACACACCTTTCCTTGTTAGATATACCCTTCCCTATCTCCACATATCCAAAAGGAAGTTCACTTAGATTTCTTCCCTGAAGTTGCTTTCCCTGAAGCTGTTCCCTTCCCTGCAGCAGGAAAGCGGGGTAAGCAAATTAGTGTCCTCTGCCTGCTTCGGACCCCTTTGTGACAGGTAAGTGTTGTTATCAGCTTTATGTTCAGCCAGTGGAAAACTCTGTGATGTACAGGGTGTCAACTGCAGCATCCCAGAAGAGGGCTGCTTCTCTGTGAAAAAGGCCAAGTGACAGCCTTAAAGCCAGGCGAGGTGTGGTGGGTTGATCTTGGCTGGCCACCAGCTGCACACCAAGCCATTTTATAACTGGACAGGGGGGAGAAAATAGAACAAACAGCTCATGGGTTAAGGGAATGACAGGGAGATCACTTACCAATTCCTGTTATAGAATAATTATGGTTGGAAGGGACCTCCAGGGTCATCAGGTCCAACCTTCATACCATTATATCCCTAATCATTAGACCATGGCTTCAAGTGTCTCATCAACCTGTTTTTTGAACACCCCCAGGGACGGTGACTCCACCACCTCCCTGGGCAGCCTATTCCAGTGCCCAACCACCCTCTCAGTAAAGAATTTCTTCCTAATAGCCAACCTAAACTTCCCCTGATGTAACTTGAGGCCATTTCCTCTCGTCCTGTCATTATCAATTCGAGAGAAGAGACCAACACCAGCCTCACTACAACCTCCTTTTAGGTAGTTGTAGAGGGCAATAAGATCTCCTCTTAGCCTTTTCTTCTACAGGCTAAATAACCCGAGTTCCCAAAGGCGGTCTTCATAAGGCTTGTTTTCCAGACCTCTCACCAGCCTCGTTGCCCTTCTAAAACCAAGCTTCCCATACCGGGAGTCGAACCCGGGCCGCCTGGGTGAAAACCAGGAATCCTAACCGCTAGACCATATGGGAGGCACGGGGTGTTTGCGCCTCGGCCCGCCCATGGGCAAAACAGACTCAGCTCAGGGAAATTAATTTGGTTCATAGCCAACAAATAGAGCAGGGTAGTGAAAAATAAGAATAAATCTAAAAACAATTTCCACCCCACCTCTTCCTTCTTCCCAGGCTCAACTTCACTCCCAACTCTTCTGCCTCTTCCTCATGATCGATACAGGGCTATGGGGAATGAGGGTTGTGTTCAGTTCATAACACTTTGTCTCTGATGCTCCTTCCTCCTCACAGTCCTCCCCTGCTCAAATATGGGGTCCCACTCACAGAAGACATCCTTCATGAACTTCTCCAACATGGGTCTTTCCCATGGGCTGCAGTTCTTCACAAACTTCTCTGGCATGGCTCCTTTCCACAGGGTGCAGTCTTTCAGGAAATGGACTGCTCCAGTGTGGGTCCCCCATAGGGTCACAGGTCCTACCAGAAAACTCACTCCAGGGCAGGGTCTCCATGGGCTGCAACTTCCTTCAGGGCACATACATTTGCTCCAGTGTGGGGTCCAACACAGGCTACAGGGGGACAACCTGCCTCACCCTGGTCTTCACCATAGGCTGCAGAAGAATCTCTGCTCCTCCTCCCTCTCCTTCTTCACCAACTTTGGTGGCTGCATTATTTCTCTCACATTTTCTCGCTCCTCTCTCCCAGTGTTTTATACCCGTTCTTTATGTTATCACATACAAGGTGCTACCAGCATGGCTGATTGGCTCAGGTTTGGCCAGCAGTGGGTCCATCTTGGAGCCAGTTGGAATTAGCTTTGTCCAACATGGGGGCACCTTCTGTCATCTTCTCACAGAAGCTACCCCTGTAGCCCCTCACTACCAAAACCTCACCATATAAACCCAATACAAATGGACAGCTGTGCTGGGACGCTCTCTCGCATGACTAATGTGAAGGAATTCCTTCATATTAGTCCTTACACATTACAAGGGGCCGTTCAAAATGGACACAAAAGCTTCTGAGGGAGAATTGTGAGTATGCTCACTACCAGCTTTGTAGTCTCTGTGAGGACAGGAGATAGAGTTATTTCCATCTTTATTAAAACAAAATAGCTGGTACCCAAAACAGTCACAGAGACCATAAGTAGGGGACAACGGATCCTAGTCTCTTAAATGCAGAATTCAGGGATGAATGTTAAATCATTAAACCATCCATGGAAAAAGTGGAATTGTGAGGAAGTGTTTTTCACTAGGAGCTGCTGATCTGTTATGACCCCAGTAAGAAAGGCACCAAGAGTCTGCAAAATACCATTTAAATGATGTTTATTAGAGCTAATAGTATAAACATGTAATTGCCAATAACAAGTGGGAGCTGCCTGCAGGCTCCTCTGTTGCCATCACCCAGATGAGCCTGTCCTGCACTGAGAGGTGCAGCACAGCACAGGCCTGAGTCTATGCAGGTTCACTGTTATGTGGATCACTGACTCCTCGATGTACAATGGTCTTCCGGCCAGCACCACTACATTCCCCCCCCTTGATCCACATACAGCTGAACTTTCTTAAAGATATTAAAGGTTACCAATTATACTAGTAAGCTGTTTGATTCTTATATACAAAGCAAGATTCTTATATACAGGAATTCTTACATATAAAGCAATTCCAGGAAGAATAATAATACAAGCATAACTACAAGTAAAGCAAATACTAGTTGAGAAAATAAGTGCAGAATAGCAACAATACCAGGGCTAGGACCACCAAAGGTCTCTTGCTATTGGACTCCACCCCTCATCCCATCTCCCATAAGACAATGATGGTGCAAGTTTCACCACGTAGTCCAGTTGCTTGTGTGAAGTAGTCAACAAGGAGCTTTGGTGCAGCTGGAGGGTAGGGGTGTGTGGCATTTCGTGTTTCTTCATATACAGCAAGCGAAAGCAGTGGTGTGGGGCTTCACATAGAGGTTCTGCATGAGGTAAAACAAAGGCATTATTTTTAGTTACAACTCAAAAGTTTGGGTCTCCTCTAGTATTATTAATACAGCCATTAGTTCTGCATACTGATCACTATCCTGACACTGACCACTGACCCTGCCTTGCTTAGCTGGATTATAGGCAGCAGCCCTCTACTGCCTCACCCTCTTAATGTAATTGGCTGACACATCTGTGAACCAGGCACACTGTCTCTGCTTCTTGAGCCCAAGCAGGAGTTAACGGCTCCAGGTGAGGTTGACTTGCATTTGACAGTCCTATTTGGGCTATTTTTTTCCTGCAAGGTACTGATTTTGTGGGGACCTGGCTTTTTCCGTATGGAAATACAACATTCCCATTTTACAGTGTGGGATTGTTGTGTTCTCCATGGATTATTTTTGCAGCCATGCTCTCTCATAGTGCTGATGACATTTCCCTGTGCCTCTCCAACATTCCGCTTGGTAGGTGCAGTCACCAGGCGTTGCCAGCATAACGGGACACCCCACGCTTTGGGGACAGGCTGCCCTCCTCCAAGGGCTGTGCCAAGGTCCCCTGACAAGTCGTGGGGCTACACCCGCCTCCCTGAGACACCACCAGTGGCCCTTTCAGGAGAAGGCAGGCTGGCCCTGGGACTCCCCAGTGCTAAGGATGCCAAAGGAGGCATTTGCCAAGTCGGTGACAGCAAGCCAGGTGCTCATCCCAGCCTCTGACCGGTCTGGCAGAGTGACACTATCGTGAGCGACTGCAGCCCCTGTGGGGGGCCATGCTACAAAGCCAGTAACCACATTCCCACACAGGGACCAAGACTTTCTTTATAGGCCAAACAGGACTATTAAAGGCAAATGTCTCCACTGGAGATCCCCTGCTGCTGACAGCTGTTTCATAGTCTGAGAGGAGCAGGGCTAACAGAGGCAGCCAACAGATGAAGCAGTTCATGCAGCAGTGTCTGGGCTCTGCTTCTTTGAGACCTTCTTAAAATCTTCTTGAGCACCTGCGCACTTTGGCTGGGACCTGGAAACTCCTGGGAACCCACAGAGGAACCTGAGGCTGCCTGCTGTTGCCAGGTGAGGGTAAGGACAAGGTAAGGGTGGTTCCAGCAGCTTCTAACAAACTGTCAGCAGTCCTTGATGAAAGGGTGGCTCCAGCCTATGTACTACCTGACTCCTGACTAGGGAGGATAAAGAACCCTTTAGCTGATGTTAGGCAGGGGCCTATGTAAAAGCCAAGCCTAGAATGCAGTTAATAGAGACTAGAGTTTGTGCAAAAGTGTGCAAAGAAGGGGGCCTCATGAGGCTATAGTGCATTCTGCACCATACATGTTTCTCAGTTGTGGGTGCAATCTGCTGTAATATGGTGATGAGGGCACCTTGCCCACTAAAATTCAAAAGGTAATTCGGGATAATGTGACTCAATTTTAAAGGGATTTCCAATTTTGGTGACATCTAGATAATTTCACTTATGACCCCGTCAAAGGCAAAGCCACGGCTTTTGTTTTAACAATACGCAATGCTTTGTTATACATCATATACCCAGCCACTGAATTGGGATTAAACCACAATGGAAGTGTACTCTATCCATGAGAACATAGGGTATGGGCCCAACAAAAAGGGAACAAATAGCAAACTGTTATGGTTTGTGGGGACAGACAGATTTTACGGCTTTGTTGCAAGGACCCAAAGAGGGAGGGTGGAGTTTGTGAAAGGACCCTTTGTGAACAGGGGTCTGGGTATTCCCTCCCATTTCCTGCCAAACTCTATAAAGCCAGGAGGACAGGAAGTTCCTCCCCTCTTTCCTTTCTGCTCGCTTCTCATCGTCAGGTGGAGACAGCCTGGAGGGAGGAAAAGCCCTGCTTTTGTTACCAGCTCTCCACGTGCTCTTCGGGATCCGACTGCATCAGGTACTGGGGGGGGCTTTGGACTCCTTTTTCCCCATCGGCTTTTGCAGTGGAGGACTTTTCGGGAGCTTGCATCGGCAGTCATCGGAGTTGGGTTGTAAATATATATTTGTATATATTTTCTTCTTTTCCCACCTGTTACTCCCCCTCCCTGTTTCATTAAATCTGTTATAGTTTTAATTTCCAACTGTTAAGCCTTTATTCCTTATTCCCCTTCCATTTATTTTTCTGGGGGGTGGGTGGAGGGGAGTAGCAAAAAGCAAACTGTCTCTGAGTTGTGGCTTGCCCTGGCCAATTGAACCAAGACATAAACTGTTGCTGTTGATGCATGTGTTATACAGAAACNAGAATGTGCTTGTATAATAAACCGCTGTGATTCTATATTTATATTTACATTTTATATTTTTATATTTATATTTTTAATTTTAATTTAATTTTTATATTTATTTTAAAATAATTTATATTTATAGACAACACCACTGCAATAACCACTCAAATATCCACACATGTAATATCACCAAAAATATGGGATTCAACTTTAACTATTCAGCTCCTGTCACTTCCCACCAATTCCTGCAATTTAACTATACATTGTATCAAGATTTATTGCATACCACTAATGGAATGAATCCCACATTGTTAAGAAAACTGTTGCAACATGATGACCAGAGTCGATTGCTGAAATGAACTCAGAACAACAGACAAAGAACCTTGATTACTGTCCATCATGGTGCAGAGAAGATACGCAATATCCTAGGAAGAGTGAGGAAAGATGGAGAACACCACCAGTGGGAAACTCTTTTTGGAAGGTGTTCTGGTTTGAGCCAAGATAAAACCTATTTTCCTTTACTAATTTTACTTTTCAGTTAAGTCTCTTCTAAGTAGATGCACTTGCTGAAATTAACTGCATGATTTTCAGTCAGTGTCTGCCTCTAGGACTGATAATGTTCAAAGTTTACAGTTACTGCTGGAGAATGGTATGCAGAACCAAGGCCACTGCTTGGTTCTGCTAAACATCTTATGCTCCAAAAATAAAGGGTGAGCAAAGGAATCACACCTGTGACCCTCCTACAAGGAAAGTGGACCGGACTGGTGACCCAAAATT
>VZRW01006933.1:998-15836 GCA_013398125.1 Aegotheles bennettii
AAAGGGTGAGTGTCAGGAGGATGGAGACAGGCTCTTCTCAGTGATGTCCAGTGATAGGACAAGGGTGAACAGGTGCAAGTTGGAACATATGAGGATCTGGGTGAACATAAGGAAGAACTTTTTCACTCTAAGAGTGACAGAGAACTGGTACAGGTTGCCCAGAGAGGTTGTGGAGTCTCCTTCCCTGGAGATGTTCAAAACCCGATTGGATGCATTCCTTTGTGACCTGCTTTATGCTGTTGTGCTCTGGCAGGGAGGTTGGACTAGATGATCTTTCGAGGTCCCTTCCAACTCCTAACGTTCTGTGATTCTGTAATTCTGTGATTCTGTGAAGTATTGTCAAAGAGCTGCAGGCTCAAAACTTATAAAAGTGCAACTTTTCATAGGAAACAGGTTAATTTTACAAATCATTGAGAGAAGCTATTTTAATCAGAAATGGTGTGAACACAAATAAGTCTATTCTCCTGAGTGTTATCACATCCCACTCGTTAGTACAGACTCTGACAAAATAAGATGTGTTTTAATGGACTGAAAAATAATAAGTCTACATTAAGTTTTCTATAAGAAATTAAGTCCCTGACTGGCCCTTGGGAACTTCTTTATACCAAGCACTTAGCTGACACTATTTCCTTCTGCATTCACTGCCTTTCACGTACAGTCAACTCTTACTATTATTCAGTACTTGTACTATTGCAGTCAAAAGTTCCAGTCATAGACAAGGACCTCATAAAACTAAGCATCACATAAACATTACCAAGAAGATTATCTCTTCATCAAAAGTTTCCATTCTAAATGTAAAACATTTAACTGGAAACAAAGGATCTGTCAAAATAGTCAATCTGCAGACAAACTTAACTTGCTCTGAAGGGATTCTGTTTAGAAGCTGCAGGAGAGAGGAAAGCAAGTGGTGGATAGTAGGAAAAAGGCAGAGGAAGAAGACAGCTTTAGTATCCTCTGGGAATTGTTCAAATTCTTGCAGCTCTTCCATCTTAGGAGTGATTAATAAAGGCAATTTTAGTGTGCGTAAATAGCATAGAAGGTGTTGGAAAACCTTTTGTGTGCTTACAATGGATGTTTTGCTATGGTTATTAAATATGTTTTTAAAGAAACTTGTCAGGTATAGTAAAATTGAAGACCAGTTTAAAAAAGACACAGAGTCATTCACATCAACACTGAACAAAGGATCTGTACTCCATAAACCCTGAACCACGGAGAGGTCAGCCCCACAGAGGGATATGTAACAGAGAAACTCAAGGAGTCTGCAGCCAGCAGGGTCTAGCTGGTTCTCTGAGAGAATGGGAGGTACTAATGAATATCTGTACTAGAGACGAGAAAAATGTCAAGAGTAAGGAAGGAATTATACACATAGTCTTTTTCTTTAGGTATTTATGTCTCTGTATGCTATTTATTTTTTGGTAAAAGAAAATATGTGTCACAATATGTCATCACTATACTTAATATCCAAAAGGACAATCATGCAGGTAAGTGGTCCATTTGGATAATTACATTAATTACCTGGATTCTGAGCTAACCTTCCTCCCAGTCTTTAAATAGAGGGAAATAGGATGACTGCAAGAGGATTTTAAGGGAGCAGTCTATCCTAGGTTAGTAAAAGGTCTCAAAGAAGTGCTGATGAGAGACTGCACAGCAACTGTCATTGTTGTCATAAATTATGTTGTCATAAATTATGTTGTCATAAATTTTACTGCTAATATGTCACTACAGGAAGCCGTGACATATTAGCAGTAAAATTTCTTATACTGACAGAGACTCTCTGATGAGACAGATTTCTGAGGTTCAGGACTGGCACCATAGAGAATATCTGCCTACTGAAGCAAACAAAGATATCACAGGATGTCTAAAGTAGAAAGCATATTATCATCAGCATCCCACGTAGGAAGCCAGAATTACTAAGCTCTGCTTTCTGTAAGCAAAGTATTAATTCCTTGTATCAAATACTTCCATCACTGTTCAGCATCACTATATTAAAGTAACTCCTGTATTTTGTTTTCTCAGACTGTCTATCGTCCTTCAAGTACACTGACTACTCCTCACCACCCCCGTTTCCCAGGAAAAAAACAATTCCAACAAAGAAAAAAAGATCTAAAAAATATCTGGCATAAATGGATGACAGAGTCACTAGAAGATTTTGATACAGTTCCATAGTGTGATGATAATATCATCTGCTTCTTGAATTTCTCTTCCATGGATCTTTGGCACAAAACACAATTTAGACTGTCATTCTGTAAACCTAGGAGAATAATTAAACTTAAACTTTTAAAAAAATTTCAAACTTGATGTTCCCAGATGGGTCCATATAGGCTTGGATGAAACACTGGTTATTCTGGTTATTGTCAGATCCTTTAACAATTAAATTTTCCATTTGAAAAACAGGGAATATGTTAACAATCTTCCTCTGGAAAGAACAGTTGAGATAAAATTGAGAAGATAGTAAATGTCATTTGCAAAGTACCTCAACACCACTCAACAAATACGTAGGGAGGACAGCATTGTCACCTACCATTCAGGAAAAGATCTTTCATATTTATTTTTCCTGCATATTGTAACAATGAAAAATCATTGAAAAGAGTGTTCACGGGGGCAAAATATTTTAAATAAATGTTACAAATTCTCAAAGGCAAACAGGTTTTGATCTAAGAAAGGCGAGCACTGCCCCAGAAAACTTAATCTTAGAATTACACCCATGCATCTATGGAACAAACCAGTACCATGTGATTCATGTAACATATCAGAAGGACCTAGTAAGACTTAATGTAACACAGACAAAAAATAATTGTCCAATAAATGGCTCACAGTCTACAAATCTAAAATTATTTATAGAGATATTTTTTACTTACTATTTGCTCATGGGCTTGTTGTTCACTGAAAGAGGGAGTTCAATTTGTCAATTATTTACTTAACTCTAGTTCCTCAGGTGGCTATTGTTGTTTGTGTAATGAGTCTAATGCTATTAGCTAGATATAAACAAGAGACTATTCTTCTGAAATCTTCCTAGTGGAAAAGAAAATAATAGGTTATTTCATTTGAAGGAGACTCTTAGAACTATGTTATTTTTTGCAAAATGTTATTACACAATACCATGAAAAATTAGGAAAATTATTTGGAAATATAGAATCTTTAAAGCTGTGTGTTGTGAACAAACTAAAAAATGCTACCTAAATCTATCTGTAGAAAGTGCGAAGCATCTGATAAGCAAATACTCTCAGGCAGCACATTTTCTTTTTCTGCTCTCCAGAATACAGAAAAAAAATAATCTATCATACTGTTTAGATAAGTAACTCTTAGCATAGTTATAAAGCCATATATTATTTGTCCAACAAGTGATGTATTGTTCATGAGCTGAACCTTACAATAATCAATTGCCTTTTTTCTTTATATGATTTTACTACATCATCCAAGGTGAAAACAGAGCAACTACATTAGTATTCTGTTGATGAGCAGGTTTTGAAGTGAATCATCCCCATTACTTGTTTTTGTAATACATAATATACTGAGGTAGTAACTTGCAAACTGGATTCCATTGGTATTAAAGGAAATCAAAAAACATTGCCTCTGCTAACGAAAGTTCAGAATATGATATCAATCTAGAACCAGTCTGAAGCTAAATCATCAAGACACATACACTACAGATGCCAGATCCTCAACAGCAGCCTGCTTTGCACTACAGATTTATTCTTATTTGTAATGTGTTACTTACAAATGTAGAAATACCCAGACTGCCTCCTTTAGATGAGTCAAAAACTAGAAGCAATTTAGATTAAGAAATGACAACTACTTTCCCTTGTGTCAAATTGGAAATAATGCCTCATTTGTTTATCTCCAGAAACTAATCTAGTTTGGCATAAAGACAGCATTCAAAGATTTAACTCAGTAAAGCAGGATTGTTGGCACTCAAAAACAACAAATTAAAGGAACTTAGTAGTGTTACTCTCCAGACAAACAAATTACAGATTTCCAGTTGGGACAATTCTTGGATCTATGGGCTGTGTAGGAGTCTTCTGAGGATAAATGTGATTGCATGGGAACAAAAATTATATCTATTTACCTTAAACTTCATGTGTGTCTGAGTTCATGAACAGAGATAATGTTCTGGAAATGAGATGAGGACTCAATATTTCTGAATTTTGTGAACTGCTTACTATTAGGAAATTTTTACATGTCAGAGATTGGGCTCATATGGATTGTTCAAATAATTCTGACGTGGAGGATTTCAAGGACTAAATACAATGAAAGCAATTTTCCATTCCCCAACCTTTACATGTCTCTACACAGAGTCCAGTCCCATGGCTGCAGCAAATTCCAAGCTGTAACTGGTTTGATTGTTTGAGATAAAGTGTGATTGAAAAGACCAGGGCTGATTCTGTGTTTATGCAGATCATTTCATGAGATCCATGTTTGTGTGACAACCTGGCATTGTTTTAGCCCTACTGGGTCTGCAGAAGAACCAAACAAATTCGTTAAGATGTTCCTTCTTTTCTTTCCATAGAATAGACAGCATGAACTATTCTGGCTCCACCACAAATGGTAAGTAGAAACTAAGTATTTCATATATTTTAAAACTCTCTTAACAAATCCATTACTAAACCTTTGTAAGCTCTCCACATTTATCTCTTTTAGTACGTGGATGTCAGGAAGCATGTGTATTTTCAATAATTTGACTTCAGGCAGTGTAGGTAAACACTATAGTACTTCTGGAAGTAATGCTTCAATCATTTTATTTCTGTATCAGTTGTACCTTTCAATGTACTGATCAGGTTAATGTAGTTTCTATACTATGATTACTCAGTAGTTTCTCCTGTATAGTTCTGTACTCCACACACAAAAATATGTTGACAATGTAAAGTGATTGGCCAAAAAGTGTTTGGATGGGTTCCACTATTATGTTTTTCAATGTACAGCTTCAAAATAAGAAAAGTCTGCAAGTTTCAAGTCAGTAACTACACCAATGTAGGTGAAAGGCTATGTACATTTTAGTAAGTATTTATAGCTCTTCAGCAGCCTCACCTAAAACTTGTTTACTTCTTCTTTCTCTCTTTCTTTTCAGGTGTTACTGTTAATTCTGAAATATTTTTCTGTTTAAACAGACCACTCAAATATTCTCCATAAAAGGGTTATTATGAGCAGATATGCTGTGGCTCAGTGATATCATGCCTGACCTGTAGTACTGTATCAAAGGCCTTTACTTTCTAACGCACAGGAAATTTGGTTACCATGGCTATAATTACCATAATTTTACACCTATTAATTTTGTCTGTAGCATTTACTTCCATAATTTACAATTCGAAGCAAAAACATCATCTTAATTCTGTTGTTGGTAGTACAGAATTATTATGAAACTCCTAAATGTCACTTTTTTTTCTTTTTCAGTGAATCACTCCAAACACTTTCCTTCTTATTAAAATTCCAACAGCTGTGAAATGGCCAGACAGCAATGAGATAAAAGCAAATGTGAAGCAACCTTATTCCATCCTGAACAAATAGATTATTATAAACAGTCTTTCCAGTTGAAGCTACACAAAGCAAATTAAGAAATACCTAAGGTTATAATTTACTAAAAAAATGTTTCCTAAATTTCTGACAATTCCATTTAACTGACTAATTAAATTTACTTTTAGGCATTTCAGTGAAGCAGTCCTATAATGGTACTATCATTTGGAAATAAAGTGTATATGACTTTTCTGGGAAACATGTTTGTTATGATCCATATCTCCCACTGAATATTTTACTAGTATCAGATAATGATACTTTATTGAATCATATGTAAATGCTTAGCTTTAGTTAAAGATGATTTTAAAAATACACATGCCAACAGTCATACCAGATAAAATATCAAAATATTTGTTGTCAAGGAAAGTAAGTGTTCAGGATTTCAAATTGTCCTGTAGAGGTGTATTTTCTAGGACTAATAAAAAAAATAGCAGATTTTGAACTAATCCTTGCTGATATAAGTCAATGTTCCCGCTGAAATCAATACAGTATGATGTAACTGCAATAGCTAACATAGATTATGATCAAATTATATAATCACCATTTATTATTTCTCTAAATTGCAATTCTAAAATATTTTAAAACATGCATCTTCTCCCAGCAAATAATATGATTTATATAATAAGCAGTTTCCAGGAATCCTGTAAACAAAAAGCTTTCAACCAAGAAGATATTGTTCAGATAAAAAATCCTACCTTTCTCATCTACCTTGCCCCACAGATATACACACAAGAAGTGAAGGAATCATTAGAACAAAGAGTAAAATTAATTGTTCCCTCCCGCATTTGAGAATACATAAAATAGAGCACCTTCATAATTCCACAAAAATTCATGACAGAAATTTCCAAGCAATTTTGCAAGCATGTAATCTACAGGGGCTTCAGAGAGATGGTACCATGAAACAGCCTACAATTTTGTATAATTATAATACAGATGAAATCCTGGATAATAGTCAAAACATTGATTTTGTCTCCTTATTTCTTTGGAAACTGCTTAGTACCTTGTCATATAAAATAGAAAACAACTGACAAAGTATAATAATGGTTTTCTTTCATTCTAACATCTAACATGTTTTTCTTTTGAGAAAAAGACATTTAAAGAGAAAATGTTAAGAGCTGCAATTATGTGATTATTTTATAAAACAGTACTTCCTTATAGGTGACAGTTTAGTCAGAATTTATGTGTACCCAAGGCAGTTTACAACAAACTGGAAATAAGAAGAAATTACATTTCTTGTATGTATAATAAATGCAGAGATTTATTTTTTTTTTTCTCTCTCCACACACTGAAAAAAAAGAAGTTATTAGAATGAAAATATTGTAAATTTATATTCTGGGATAAGATATTGTGTGTTTTGCAGGAAAAAAACAGCCATCATTTGTCAACTCTGATCAACTGATTCAAGGAAGGTTTCTCTGCAAGAAAAGTATTTTAAATCCATTAACTTGAACAAAGGAAGGTAAAATGGACAAATTTTATTTAGCTCTCTCAGTCCATGACTGTGTTAAAATCACTAGATTTCCATGATAAATGCTGAAAAATGTTGTGCAATCTCCCTTCTTCAATCCAACATTTATGTACATTATTATACCACTATTTTAGTAGCCATGACATTTTAAATACTGTATAATAAAATGCTATAGTACTATTTATTCTCCAGTAACAGCTGCTTAGTTTCAAGCCCAAGACTGCATATGACATATTCCTCTTCAGCTGCAGTCCTACATGAGGTGAAAATTCTATTACTATTGCTGCTATTGCTGCCACTGTAGAGGTCACATACTGGATCACAACAGATATGAGGTATATACTAGTACAGCTGAAGGGGACTGTGCAGAAAGCAGCTCCAATCCATCTTTGCCTCTACTCCAAACTCTTTGGGAGTAGACAGTGGTCTGGTGTAGGCTAGAGTGGCTTTGGGGTGTTTGAGTTTTCACCAGCTAGATAACCAAACACAGTCAGAGAATGGGCTACGGCTATTCTGGGACCTGCTTCCTGGGTCAATGACTTCCTCCTCTGCTGTATTTGCCTGTATTGCCTCTAAACCCAAATGTGGACTTGGTAAGGGTCTTCAGTTTTTTTTCATGTGATATACTTAATATGAAACAAGCTGATTCCTGAAACAGTTTATTTAGTGAGGATGAAGATCTCTATCTTCTATTTTCCAGGGGAAATTAGTCTCTGACATAGTCCAACACCAACCTTTGGATATCACATCAGACATGATTTTTAAAGCATTGGCTTAGAGAGGAGAAAAACTTATGATGTGCACTGAACCAGATTTGTCTAGAAAAGATCTTTCGAAACTCCTGATTAGAAAACTGGAACAGAGCAGAGCAGAGCAGAGCAGAGCAGAGCAGAATTGAATTTGAATTGAATTGAATTGAATTGAATTGAATTGAATTGAATTGAATTGAATTGAATTGAATTGTAGTGGAAGAGCTGGAACAGACTTACAATGATCATGTAATTCAACTGCCTGACTACTTCAGGGCTGACCAAAAGCTAAAGCACAATATTAATGGCATGGTTCAAATGCCTCTTAAACACTGACAGGCATGGGACATCGACCACCTCTCTAGGAAGCCTGTTCCAGTGTTCTACCACCCTCTCAGTAAAGATATGCTTCCTAACGTCAAGTCTGAACCTCCTTTGATGCAGCTTTGAACCATTCCCACACATCCTGTCACTGGATATCAGGGAGAAGTGATCAACACGTCCTTCTCCACTTCCCATTTTCAGGAAGCTGTAGACATCAATGAGGTCACTCCTCAACCTCCTTTCCATGAAACTAGACAAACACAGTGGAAGTTGTCATGGGAAGATACACCCTCTGAGATTGTCTAAGGAATAAATCTGCATGCAAACTCATAATTTCTAAACGAGATCTTATAAACACAAGTTTCAGTTAAGAAATATTCTGTATGTCTTATGTAAAAGGGGTTTTTTTGATGGTTGGTTGGGATTTTTTTGAAGGTGGAGAGAATGAATGTTTTTTTTTGTTTGTTTTGTTCATTTTTTTTTTCTTACCAGGAAGCACACACTCATTATATCATTGCTATGCCTTTTCTTAAGTTTTTGCACCAACTCTATTATCACTGAGTTAATGAAGATTCCTACTTTCTCAGTGTCTTAGTAGTGGGAGTAATTCACATGCATAAACATCAGTGTCTATTGCCCTCAAGAGTATGTGACATCTGCCTGGGGCTAGCAAGTTTGACAGGACTTTCACTCACTTAAAGAGAGTTAGGTAGAGTGAGGTGGGATCTGTTAGTCTTGAAGTGTGGGAAAATGCCAGTTGCCACATTACCTACAAAATGCTGAAGATTTACTCATTTTTGTTTTCTCTTCCCTTCACTGTGATCTACTTGCTCCCCTCAGAGATTTGTCGGTGGTGCTGTTTCCAGCCTACCTTGAAACAGACTGAGAAAATCTCTGCTGGTAGACATAAAATTACACTAAACATTCATGTAAACTGTCTGCCATGGAGCCTGTAACAACTGAGTGCAAAAGGGGGCTAAATTAGTAGGGCAGCCACTTCAAATCAAACATGTTAAAAAACTCCCAAGTCTCAAGCAGAGCAGCCTAGTGAAAATGCTACAAGCATTCAACAAATTTGTAAAGTAATAGAGTTAAAATACAGTGAAAGTTATCACATAAATCACATAAGATGACAACAAGACACAAGTCACTGGAAAGGGAGAGAAAGCATTCTGGGTAAAAGCTACCCTGTGCTTTTCTATTCTTACACTTTTCCTTAGCCATTTACTATAGACATAATTCTAGGGTACAGATCTTTTGTCTGATCCACTAGGATACTTCTTGCATGTTGTATTAAATCTATGTAATCTTAAGACAGATGCAACAGAAGTGAGAATATCTGTATTTTAATGTACAACATCTCTAGGATCCCTGATTTCTAATCACATTTTAATCAGCTCATGGTACTGATTATCTCTGTCCTGATTTCTTTAATTACACACACTATTTTTGCAGAGGTTACTGATTTTGTTGCCAGAACTCCTTGTTTTGTATTCACAAATCCCGAAGTGTGCCTTTATTCCATTTAAAAATAGCTTAATTAAACCATAAATCTCAAATAAATATATATTTAAAAAAACATAGTCCCATAAACACAAACTAGAAAAAACAAAACAAAACAACTACTTTTTACCCCTGTGTGTGAAAAGGGCTTGAGCAAGGCTGTTTTCTGGCCAGAGTAACTTCCAATAACATATTGTCTGAACAGGGAAACGATCTTACGGAAATACCCAGGTTATTACTCATCATTTTTTTTAATCTTTTTGTCTCTTTCTTATGTCATGGATCAAATATTTTAAGTGGAAAATGACTTTCAGTCTTGAAACACTTATTTGAGCAACTAATTGAGTAAAACATTTTTTAAATTATTGATAGTCTGATATGATGTTTTTACCCGCCTTTCATAAACCATTTTTCTAGGAAAATATCTTTGAAATTATTATAAAAGAGAAAAAGACAAACATTTTCAGGTGAGGATTTCTGCAGGAGGTGGATGGACTCGTGGAGTCTGAACATTTAATAGAATTGGCAAAAAGAATAGTAATATATAGAAGGAAAAAGATATGGTAAGGTCTTAATAGTATACGTAGCATATGAATCCACTGATTTCAACAGTTTCCATAGCTATAATTTCTTAAAAAAATATGTCATTACTGTTTTTAAGTATAGAATTACTTCTGCTGTGCCCTGCCAGGCTGTTGACCTCCACAGTTATTGACCCTGGACAATCAAAACATGTTTGAAATCACTTATTTTAAGATGCCCCAGTTAAGAGAGAAAGGGGAAAGCGCTGAAAGAAATCACATTTGCTCTTGTCTTAATGACAAAATTTTGTAAAAAATTCTATAGACATAAGAAGAACTAGGTTTAAGACAAAGCCATAGTCTTAAGAGAATTTTTACATCTCCCATAACAGCTAATTGCATGGACTTGTGATATTGTTATCACTTACTTCATACTAGGGACACTAAGAAACTAGGATCAGTCTTGAGTTGGTTACTGGGCTTATGATACAGAACATATTTTTTCAAAGCAACTGGTGTTTGGGCCACATCTGCATATGCTGTGATGATATTGTACTGTTTGATGAGATTCTTGGTAGATCTTATTATAACAAACTTTATCCTACTTTATGGTAGTTTGATGTTCCATTCTCAATTTTTATCTGAAAATGACAAAAGGAACAATTTCTTGGCTGCTATTTTAAGTTTTACACCCTGTATTTAATGTTTTTTAAAAAAATCTGTAAGCAGAAACAGAGACTTCTGAATACATATATATACACTTATATGAATACATGTACATACACTTATAAGTAAACTTATATAAATTTCCATATTCTATACACATAGAATCATAGAATATGCTGAGTTGAAAGGGACCCATCAGGATCATCAAGTCCAACTCCTGTCCCTGTGTAGGACACCCAAGAGTCTCATCATGTGCCTGAGAGCATCATCCAAACGCTGCTTGAACTCAGTCAGGCTTGGTGCTGTGACCACTGCTCTGGGGACCCTGTTCCAATGCTCCATCACACTCTGTGTGAAAAACCTTTTCCTGATATCTAACCTAACCTTCCCCTGATTCAGCTTCCTGCTGTTACCCTGAGTCCTTTCATTGGTCAAGAATGAAGAGATCAGTACCTGACCGTTCTCTTCCTCTCGTGATGAAGACATAGACCACAATGAGGTCTCCCCTCAGCTTCCTCTTCTTTAGGCTGAACAAACCAAGTAACCTCAGCCACTACTCATAAGGCATACCCTCCAGACCCTTCACCATCCTCCTGGCCCTCCTTTGGATGCTCTCTAATAACTTGATGTCTTTTTTGTATTTTGGTGCCCAAAACTGCACACAGTACTCAAGGTGAGGCCTCACCAGTGCAGAGTAGAGCAGGACAATCACCTCCCCTGACCGGCTGAAAATGCTATGCTTGATGCACCCCACAACACAGCTCACCCTTCTGGCTGCCAGGGCACACTGCTTATATTCAGTTTGCCATCAACCAGGATTCCAAGGTCCTTCTCCGCCACTCTGCTCTCCAGCCACTTGTTCTCTAGTCTGCACATACAGCCAGGGTTGCCCCGTCCCAGGTTCAGAATCTGTCANGTCTCTCTGCAGGGCCTGTCTGCCCTTGAGGGAGTCAACAGCTCCTCCCAATTTAGTATCATCAGCAAACTTACTTGGTATTCCTTCAAGTCCTGTGTCCAAATCAATGAAGATGTTGAAGAGAACCAGGCCTAGGGTGGAGCCATGCAGAACCCCTCTAGTGATTGGCCACCAGCCTTATGTTACCCCATTCACTATCACTCTTTGCTCCCAACCTGTAAGCCAGCTGCTCACCCATTGTGCAACATGGTTGTTCAGCTATATACTGGACATTCTGTCCAGGAAGATACTGTGAGAGGCTATTGAAAGCTTTGCCGAAGTCCAAAAATATTACATCTGCCAGCTTTCCTTGGTCATCTATGTGGGTTACCTTGTCATAAAATGAAATCAAGTTTGACAAGCAGGAATTTCCCCTCATGAAGCCGTGCCGGCTGTGACTGATGACTGCATTGTCTTCCAGGTGTTTTATGATACCTCCCGGAATAACATTTTCCATAATTTTACCGGGCACTAAAGAGAGATTGACTGGCCTATAGTTTCCAGGGTTCTCCTTCTTGCTGGTCTTGAAAACTGGAACAATGCTAGACAGCTTCCAGTCAGCTAGGAACTCTCCAGATTCCCAAGACCTCTCAACAATCATCAAGAGAGGCTTAGTGATGGCATCAGCTAGCCCTGTGAGGATTTCTGGATGAATCTCATCAAGCCCCATGGATTTGTAGGGATCCAACTGTAGCAACAGATATTGTGTAAGTTCAGGGTCAACTGGGAGTTGGTCATTCTCGCAGTCACCTTCCTCCAGCTCCAGAAACTGAGACCTCCTTGGTCTGTCATCAGTGTTGGAGGCAAAGAATGCATTGAACACCTCTGCTTTGTCTATATCCCTGTTGGTGAAGTGACTATCCTTATTCTGTAATGGGCCAGTGTTATTTTTACACTGTCTTTTGCCATTAATGTATTTGAAAAAAAACTCTTTTTATTGTCCACCCCAGTTGTGACCAGCTTCAGCTCCAGTTGAACTTTGGCAACACAAATTTTCTCCCTACAGTGGCTGGCAGCACCTCCATATTATACCCATGTCACCTGACATAGTTTCCACTGGATATACACCTTCCCATTTCACCTAATCTTCAAGAGCAGATCCCTGTTCAGCCAAGTTGACCTCTGCCTTGTCAGCCTGACTTCTGACACTTTGAGATTGCCTGCTCCTGTGTCTTAAAAGGTGATGTTTGAAAAGTATATATGTATATGTATATGTACATGCACATGTACATACACTCTTATAAACACATTTATATCAAATATATATATATACACAGACATTGAATTCCCAAGAACACAAAACCACTGCATATCTGAGTAAAGCATATCTGAGTAAATGCTGAAGAGTTGCTTTATTAGTTTCTATTTTTTTGTAGAATTCTAGGTGAAATGTGTCTCCTGAAACTGTAAAATGAGGATGACTGGTAAAAAGAGGAGAGTAGGGTAACTCACCCTACTGTGGGTGTGCTCAGGATAGATACCGTATATCAGGCCAGGTTAAGGAGCTCAGAGGTTTTCAGTCTCTGTTTTAGGTTATTCCATTCCACTGCTATGAATTCTGATAACAAGAATATCACACAGTGAGGGAAACTGCATTTTAAACATTTATTTTATCTACATAATAGTAAAATCATGATTTTGAAGAAAACTATCATTAAGAGCACTTTATAGAAAATATCAAAGAGATGGTAGGAAGGATACATACTGTGTACATCTCAAGTGAGTTTGGAAAATTATAATCATTTTATCAGTGAGAAGATCCATGTGACTGCAGCTTTTTATATATTTTACCTGCTGCTTATACTTTTCTAGATCATTCAAAAAGAATAGCAGTCAGTTGTTAAAGCAGTTCAAAAAGCCAAGTGAGCTGTAGCTGAATTGGCAACTGAAGAATGACTTTGAGTCACTTCCATAGAGGTCTGAAATGTCCTTTTAAAATTTAGCCACAAATAGAAGGAGGGAACCAACATAAGGCAGCTGACACAAAGCAGATGAATCACAGGGATAAGTCTGCCATATAGGCTTTGATCACAAAACTCCATATAAAGCACAGAAAAGTTCCTAAAAGTTGATTATCTCAGACCTCTGGCAAATACATAGACCAACTGAAAAAAAGGTACTTGTCTACAAGTGCTCTGAAAAGAGCTAGAAAAGAGTGGGAAAGGGGAATCCAGGTCATGAGCCTCCACCCTGGTATTCATCCCTCACCAATATATTGGGAACCACCCAAGGCACCAGCACTTCCACAGATCTTGTCATGGCTCAAAAGCCAGTAAAACAGACAATTCTTACTCAGTTGTATAATCTCTGTAGACTTTGAGAACACTCTTTCCTTCTTGAAGATCTGTTCCTAAAGTGATTTTTCAATGCAGATAAAACCTTCGCACAAGGAATCCATGGGGGTGTTCTTGAGGATGCAGTCTACAGACTGAGTCTAGTTTCAAGGACAAATAGCCCATGAGTACACCCAGAGACAGAAGTACCTAAAGGTACCTATAAGAGCTTTAAACTAGGCTTAGAAGAGAAAAGGGGGTGGAACTTTGACTAACAGAGAAGAGTTGGGGCTGCTGATGCATTAGACACCAAGAGGGGAACACCTGTGGAATGCCTCCATATTGATTTTATGTTGAAAGGTTCTGGTAGTGGGACAGGAGAGGGGCTGCAGGGGTTGCTTCTGTGAGAAGGCACCAGGACCTGCCCCCATGTCAGACAGACAGTTTCAGCTGACTCCAATATGGACCCACTGCTGGCCAAAACTGAGCCAGCAACACTGGCACTAGTGCCTCTGTGATAACATATTTTAGAAAGAGTAAAAAGCACTGTGCAACAGTAGCTGTGAGAAAGGAGCGAGAAAATGTGAAACAACTATTCAGACATGAAGGTTAGTGAAGAAGAAAGGGGGGGAGGTACTCCACATCCTGGAGCAGAGATTCCCTAGCAGCCTATGGAGGACTCCATGCCCGAGAAGGTAAATATGCCCTTGGGGAAGCTGCAACCTGTGGAGAACCTAAGCTGGAGCAGGCTCCTGGCAGAAGCTGCAGCCTGTGGAGAAGAGCCCATGCAGAAGCAGGTTTTCTTGCAGGAACTGTGGTCCATGGGTGTCTCGGTTTGACGGATTGCAAAGCGGAGACAGAGTTTAGTTTT
>VZRW01006933.1:23420-40092 GCA_013398125.1 Aegotheles bennettii
TCAGGAAAAACTTTTTCACTGTGAGAGTGACAGAGCACTGGAACAGGCTGCCCAGAGAGGTTGTGGAGTCTCCTTCCCTGGAGACATTCAAAACCCGGCTGGATGCATTCCTGTGTGACCTGCTCTAGGTTGTCCTGCTCTGGCAGGGAGGTTGGACTAGATGATCTTTCGAGGTCCCTTCCAACTCCTAACATTCTGTGATTCTGTAACCAGTCACATCGATTAGAAAGACCTATGGCAAATCAAACAACAACAACAACAAAGGTAATGATTCTTTATATAGATATTATGTGGTTTAGGGATTTTCTTACTTTCCTCCGGCAACAATTCAGTTACAAACTTTCTGAACATTTTTAAAGGACATGTTTTACAAAATATTCTTAGAACTTGTTTGGTCTCATAACTAAAAATCACACGACTCAGAAGACAGTGTAATTGTGAAGTGAATAATGACAAGGCAAAACTTTTTACTTACAGAGAATCTGCAAAACTGGGGTGGGGGGGAGGATCTTTAATCTTAATGTAAAAGTTCTAAGAGAAACAGTGTTTTAATATCTTACTGTGTTAATGGTAGTCTTCTTTTGGGCTACTCTTCTCATGTGCGGGATTTCTGCATCTTCTTGACCTTCTAAAGAATTTAGAACAAACTCTTTGCTTATCAGCACAAGTACAGTTTTTTCCCCCTAATATTGCAGAATCATGTCCACAAAACAGGAGTCAAAAGAAAAATCATAAGACTGGGATGTTCACTCAAGTTTTGTTACAAAACTGATTGACTGGAAAGGTTATGATAAAATATGTTCAAGAGTACAAATATGAACAGAGCTTCTAGATATTCTCAAGGTGGCTCAACATATGACCCTGACTCTGTATTTGAGTATCTTCTTTCATACATATTGATTTTAATTCTAGAAGTCTATTCACTTTAATCCTTTTCTTAGCATGAGGGACACATAAATCCCAACAATTTTCATTATGTAGATTGTTACCCATGTTTTTTCTTAGACCACATTTTCTTAGGTTGACAGATTACCAATTCCCAAAGATTTTAATAAGTAATTGTTATGAATGTATACCATGAAAGTAGGAACATAATGAGTTTTCAATGGACAAATTGACATTCGTGTTACTAAGTAAATGTCTCATTCATCTCTGAATAGTTCTTTTGTTTTTTACAGGAAGGATTCTTATACCTTTTTTGCATAAGAAATAATTCTGTACTTGAATGTGCAGCTGCTGTTCATCTGGGCAATCTTGTTTCTGATGCTCAGGAGAGAGCTGCCACATTTCTTCAGTTGTGTAAAACCTTGAGGGGCCACATATGCCAAAAAGAGAAAACGTAATTGCAATTCATATGAGACTGAAGTGCTAGAATAAAAGGTCACAGCACATTGTCATTTATTCCTCAGTAGCTAAAGTCTAGAAGGTGAATCCTCTGTAGAAATACAAAGATGGTTATACCCTAGAACAGTAAGAGAAGGAAAGCAGAGGTCACAGTCACTAACAGAATGATCTCAGAGGCACAGAACGGAAGAAGCTGGAGAAACTCAATTATTATCCACCATCACTGGAGAGGTCTTTAAAAACCTCTGAGGCAAATGAAAGAAAAGTCTGCTCAGACACAGATGCCCAAAAAACTCATTAATTTATTGTGCAATGATACAGCTAAAAATAATTTCTCTGTTAGGTCAGTCCACTACAAATATTTGTGCAAAGACAAATGGCCAACTGAAATTGTGAGTGAAACAGAGGGAAAATTCCACTGTATTTCACCTACCTATTATGATGATAAGCCCCTTTATACATCTTCCTTTGTTCCCACTCACGTTGTCAGCAGCTTCTTCCACTGCATTCCTGGAGATATTGAAAGCAAACAGGAAACCATGTACTTGACAGTTCTCAACTCTGGGTACTTATCACTTCCCCTGGATGGAAGCCCACAGCTCTTAAGGGTCCCATAATGTCATGAGAGTGTCAGATTTCAGACACAGTTCAGCCTGCTTTTCAAGTTGAAATAGATGGGAACTACACATTTCCTTTTAACTTTTGTAAGAGAAAAATAATCAGACTGTTTTTAATGAGTCACAGAATGTGTAAGGTACTCCAATTAAAAAAAAAAAAAAGTAAAAGGATAGGATATTGGATTAAGCAAAACATTAGATTAAGCAAAAATTAACAAGTTTATCCTAGTATTTTTTTTTTTTTTACAATGCATATTGTCATCAGTTTTGTTCTAGGAGATTTAAGAGCATCTGCTTTCTAAACAATTTGTCTCAAATTTGCTAGTGTGCAGAAGTGTTAAGAAGAGTTACAGGAAGGACACAATCCTAGGTAGGAGAAGGCAATAAAAAGGCTTGTCCCATTGCAATATTTAAAAACTGTAACAGTCCCCACTACTAGGTCATTGCTCATAGCCCTGTTGTAAGCAGCACTTACATTTGCTGTCTTCTTATCTTAATTTTACAACGCCAGGGTAAATGGGGAATCAGAAACCACCAGTGTCATTCCCACTTTCACTTCACAGTGCTTTCTCACTGAAGGTTTTCTTCATACTTGTCAAGTTGTCTTTGGGTAGGGATCTACCACCATGTTCTGAACTTTTATAAGGGTGTCAGCTGTAAGAGTCAGGCCTTCCAAAACATAAAGCGAAATCTAAACTTCTCTGTTTGACTGAAACACTTCTAAATTGGACTTCCTATTCATAAGGGCTAAAACTACTTTCTCTCCAGAACAAAAAACAAAAACTGTAATACTTACACTTTCACACCAACTTTTAAGTACTTTTTCAGTATATTCCTTCTTTCTTAACCCTATCTTGAATCTGAGGACGCTATATTAAAGTTTACCAACAAGAGCAAACTAATGAAGACGTACACATTCCCATCTATCACCTTCTTCCACAGGTGATACCAACAAATAATATAAAGCCAAAACCTGAGATATGAATCTGAACTTTTAATCATGACAGTAGAAAATATTAAGAAATATAAAATTGCTTTTGCATGCCAAAACCTACTTCAAATTTTTTACAGAATTGACTATATTACTAAATTGATTAATCTAATTCATACAGCTATTTTACAGATGCTGAGAGTGTTAACAGCAAAACTAATTTACTGAGGCACTGGTATAGGCCGCATATTCACGTAAGGAGTCAAATCAGACAGGATAGTCAGTTACTATGTGGTGGTATTTGGAGTCTCTCTTGTGAGGGTTCTTGCAGTGGTATCTTCAGCTTGACTGACCCACTAACCACACCTCTGCTCAGTTTTTATAATCCAGCTGGCCACAACATTCCAACATATGCATAGAACAGGGTCATAAGATAGGAACATGGAAGGGAACTTGAGATAGTCTCTCGTTCAGCCTCCCTCTAGTTGTCCTGGATATGAAGTTAGATTAGGTTGCTCAGGTTTTTGTCCAGTCACTTTAAAACCTCTAAGGACAGAGACAACGCAAACTATCTGGTCTTCTCTGGTCTGCAGCTTGACTGTCCTCTTGGTCATTTTTTTCTAGGTCCAGCCTGAGCCTCTTTTGTTTCGGCTCATGAAGATGGTTTCTCAGCCTTCCGCTATGTGCTACTGTGAAAAGCCTGGTGGGTGTCTCCTCAGTCACCTCTGTGTCAGTGCCACCAGCCTGCTGTTAGGTTCCCCTAAAGCCATTTCTGCTCCAGGCTGAATGATCCCCAATCCTGCAGCTATCTTCGCAGGACAAGGGCTGCTGCCCCTAACTGTCTTTCTGGCCTCCCCTTATTTCAGTCATGCTTATCACCATCTTATCTGCTACAGAAGAGCTGCTCATCAGGCAGACAGTCCCCAGCCTCTTGTAAAGAGGTTTACTCCTTCCCAGGTGTAAAAGTTCGCATTTATCTTTGTTGAATATCATTATTTTCCTGTCAACCCATTTCTCCATCTTGTCCTAGACCCTATGGACAGCAGCCCTGGCCTCAAGCATATCAACTGGTCACTCAGTGTCTGATGTCTCCTGGACACTTCATGTGCAAGTGTTCCATAAACTTCTCCAGGTTACCAATCAAGATGCTAAGTGGGATTGGTCTCTGTGTTATCCTACTTTTTAACAGCCTCTAGGTAGAATACAACTCATTAACCACTACCTGCTGCCTCTAACCATTCAATGAGTTTCGTATCCATCTTCTTGTTCTCCCATCCAGACTGTATTATCCTAACTTGGATACTGTGGGAGACAGAGTCAAAAGCCTTGCTCAAGCTGAAATAAAAGACATCCATTTCTCCCTTGCTGATCAAAAGCCTAGTTATTTTGTCACAGAAAGCAATCCACTGGGTCGAGCATTATTTAC
Organism: Aegotheles bennettii; assembly: GCA_013398125.1. NCBI lineage: Eukaryota > Metazoa > Chordata > Aves > Caprimulgiformes > Aegothelidae > Aegotheles > Aegotheles bennettii. The sequence goes on from VZRW01006933.1 coordinate 27,739, forward strand.
CCTTGATAAACCTATGCTGACTGTTTTCAGGCACCTTCTCCATCACAGGCACAGAACAGTAGTTCTATAAGATGTATTCTATCATTTTTCTCTGATATTGAAGTTGGTTGACTAGTCTGTACTTCCCCAGATGGTTATTTTGGTGTTTTTGATAAAGAGTGTAAGGTTTGTTTTCCTTCAGTCATCACAGATCTCCTCTAATTTTCAGTTTTTGAAAGATGTTAAAGAGCAGTCTTTTGAGGATATTAGCCAGCTCACTCAAGCAACCTTGGATGCAGCCTGTCTCATACCATGGATCTACTACAGATGAAGATCTCCCAAGTAATCCCTGACTTGATCTGCATCTACTTTCTTCTCCTTGAATCCCTTCACTAGTCTTTGTTGGTAAGACTAAACTATGAAGTCATTGAGTACTTCTGTCCTATTCATATCCACTGTCATTAAATCACTCATCTCAGCCAGCAACACACCCATCTTTTCTTTGTTCAACTTTAATTAGTCACAGCTTCTTGCTATTATTGCTTATCTATGCAGATGACTGGCTGAGGATTTCCTTGACTAGCAAACAAATGAATGACTTAAGAGCATTTATTGTTCATGAAGGCATAGGCCTGATGTCCAGCTTTCCCTTGTTTAGAAGTGCACAAAGCTTAATTTTCATACTTAGACTTCACTTAAAAAAAAGAGTATAACTTATGCCATGATGCATTCATTCAAATACTACATAAATATATCAATGCTTACTTAAAAATGTAATTATTTAACTTCCATTGCACTGAATTTGCTGAAAAATGTCATTTTTTGTGATGAGCCATGACATAAAATGAAGAAATATTTCCATATTTCTCTGCATCTTAACATGTTGACAATCCAATCCTAGTATGTCTTTAGGGCAATAAATGAGCAATGTATTCTTAAATGTCCATTATATTATCAAAAAAACAATTTCCTTAAACATGAAAAATACACTTATCATAATTCACAATTGTGTGTTTGTGCACAACAAATTTGAAGTTGTAATTCAGTCATTTGAATTGTTTGAATGCAAACTGAAGTTTCAGATATCTCTTGCATCTGTATATTGAAATACTTTATTATATTTTCATATTTTTTAGTTTATAGCATGATAATATGAATAGAGCTCCTTCTCTGTCTTGCTCTCTCACAAATTTTATAAAATATGTATATTTCTAGACACAGACAACTGTAGCAAGTGTGACAAATGTGACAAGTGTAATACTGGACCTCAAATCATTATGTCTGGTCAAAGTAATCCATGACAAACAAAGCCAAAGGTAAAGATATAAGAAGCTGAAAGAACAAAAGGTTCATATACCTTATGTCACCTGCCCAGTATTGTCAGTAAGGCAAGAAAAATATTAAGATCTATAATGGATATAAGTGTGTTTATTTTTCTATACACAGCCATGCACTATACACTGTGATCTTGCATCTAATTGCACAAGCTAAAAATAATTGGAAATTCTTCCTTGCAATAGAATTAACATAACATTTATTACTTGTGATACATAAAAATTATAGTCAATTTTATTTAGAGGAATATAATACATAATAAGGTAAATTATAATTTGTTTTCAATTGAAAAAAAAATAAACATTACATACAAAAAGTGTCTCAACCAGAAAATGAAATGTGAACCATTCAATCACAAAGTGCCATGTTGAGTTATACCAGTATCTTAGAGTTTAGCACTAACTAGTTCTGAAGGAAAGAGGAAAAGAAAAAAATAGTATAAAGAGATTTAGAAATATTTTTCTTAATCTTCCTTAGTCAAAAGAAGGACTTTGGCCTAAATCATTAAGTCTTGTATCCATCTGTTATGGTATGAGGGGGCATAATCTAATTTTATGGTATCACTACAAGGACTTAGGGGTATTTAGATCCCTGAAGAACCCAGGAGGCAGAACAGAGAGGGGTCAGCATCCTTCCATTTCCTGTCATACCCTATAAAAACCAGGAGGACAAAAAGTCTGCCCTTTTCTACTCCCTCCTCCCCTGCTGCACTCAGATGTCTTGGAGAGAATCTCCTGTCTTTGTTATCAGTTCGGCATGTGTAATGCAGCATCCAAATCCAACAGGTGCTGGCAAGAACGTTGGACCCTTTTGCAAGGGACTTTTGGACACATATCAGGCATCATTGAAATTGGGTTTTGTATATATATTTGTATATTTGTTCCTTCTCTCATGTGTTACCATCCCTTTCCTGTTCTATTAAACCTGTTACTGTTTTAAATTCCAATCTTTAAGTCTCTCTTCCTTATTCCTCTTTTGTCTTCCCCTGGGAGGGTGGAGGGGAGTAATAGGGAGTAATACTGTTCTCTGGGTTTTGGTTCACCCAGGTCACTAAACCAAGACACCATTTGGAGCCTTATGGCCAGAATTTAAAAAAATACCAATATGCCTATATTTACCACTTGAATTACAGACATTTGTATAATGATGACAACAAAAATTACAAAAAGCAACCTCTCTGTTACCTTTTGTTGCTCATCCATGTTTCTCTGAACCACACTACAAGCACATGATTTCTTTGAACTTTTTGACAGTGAGTAATTAACCGTCATAATATTTTTTAATGATCAGTATTATTATCACCTGTATAAACCTTATATTTAAGAAGTTTTCACAATAACTTGACTAGTATATATTGTATTGTTGCCTTGTAATGGCTATACAATAAGAAACTGCTTGGCTGTGTAAATCAGATCTTAGTTGCTTACAGGTGGTTTATTCCCCTTAGCTAAAATATGTAAATTTAGTATGCTAGAGTAAAAGTGATTAACTCCAATGCCACTGTCACTGCGAAATTCCAAGTGACTGTTGTGTGCAGAAGAGTGATACTAGCAGGTTGCATGGTGTTTATAGCATTGTTTCTTTGTGTTATTATTTCAAATTACATCTGTGTTGTCGCAGATGACCTACCTGTTCAGGTTTGTAGGTGTTTTCATTTCATCTCAAGCATCTCTATTGTCTTCAAGACCGCAGAGAGTGAATTCATTCCGTAGCCACTGGTTCATAACTAAACACTTCTCAGACTCAGAGACCTCAGTAAAATGAAGAACTCTTAAAAATTGCATAATGAGTCTATAAGAAAATCTGTAGTTTAGAGCATAATACCTGTGCTAATTTGGAAAATAACATGGCAGTAGTATGTCATAGGAAGCAGACACCTAAAACTTGTAAATTAATGGATATTTGGTAATGATTGTATGCATACAATCATTTTTAAAAAGCCATGACTCACTGGAGACAATGATGAGCTGGCTTGATTTATCAGTTTCCCATCCTCTGATGTTCAGTTGTGTCTCCAGAAACTATCATTTTAAACTCAAATCAGCCTTCTTGTTTTCAGTTACTAGAGTCACCTGCAACTTTGGTTATTTACTCTATCACCTTTTTCATTGAGAGTAAAACCTGGGCATTAATGCATATGTACTCAGACATATTCTAAAATAAGAGTGCATGTATCTTCTGTGTAAACTTTGGTATCCCTTTCATAATTTCTTTGTTAGTTTATATGTTATTTACTTCTGAGCCACAGAAGTATTTTAATTTATTAACCTTATTCTAATTTATTAGTCATTGAAAGAATTCTGCTAGTGCTAGGACTGCAGGATTAGGTCCTATTTTTTTAACAATTCTCCTTTATAAATTACACCTCCTTACACTGCTAGCACTGTTGGCTCTGTGGCTTTCTTTATAAGTGTAGGACAACTCCTTATTCCATTAAAACCATTGGCAAAATTCCTGCTGACTTCAGTAGGAATAGAATTCGACTTTTATGTCTCAGCTGTCAAGTAATAGCTAGCAACTGTAATGATAAATACCTATTCTTTATTTTCCAACCTTGACAATATAAGCAGGTTAATAATGGCAAAGTAAAAACTAACAGCAGTTTAGGTTGATGATGCTGCCACATCACTGAAGATTTCTGTTCTTTATTTTCCTTTTGCCACACATTAGCTATTCCAGAGTTCTGAAATTAACTTACTGAAGACTAATGTTGCACTTCTTTGAAACTCTGGTAGCGTATGCAAGGGAAAAACATGGTACCAGGAGTTGTTTTACCCTTTGAGAATAAGAATTCTTTCTGTGACACATTATGCCTGGTGCACAGTTCTAAATATGATTAGATTTTCAACAAATTCATTACCACATGAAATCAGTGAAATACTTGTTAAATTAAGATCAGATGAAAGAAAAACGCTTTGTGCAAGTATTTCCTGTCAAACCCAAAGTAATTCAGGGGCAACATTCTGGCCACCACAGAAAATCTCATTCTTTGCCCAAGTTTTATAAGATTAGCACTCAATAAACAAAAAAGTGATGAATGTCTGCTAAGGTGATGACTGGCTAGGTGGAGAGCAGTGGATGATGATTAGGGGAAAGGGTGAGTTGACAAGATTGAGCCAGACCCATCTCAGTGGTGCCCAGTGACAGGACAAGAGGCAATGGGCAAAAATTAAAATATGAGAAATCATCCTGTGTGCCACTTTTTCTAGTGCACAGGCAGGCATGAATTAGGCCAAGGTGTATAGAATGACAGACAGGCTAAAGGCAGCTAGTCCTAATAGAACTGTTTAATAATTATATCATTTTCCTTATTCTAAAAGTGAAGTCAAAACATATAATTTTTCAGATTTTCTTTCTCTAACACAAACCAAGGAATACTAGTTATTTTATCTGGATGTAGTGACAGAAATGTGTCTGATGTAGATATACCATTTGAATATTATATGTCAAATATTTTCCCTTCCAATTAAAATGCTTTCTTTTTTTTTAATTACAGGACTAAGTGGTCAGATCTTGTATTACTGACTACTTCAGAGCAGAGAAGGTTTGTTATTTTTTGTGTCCTTCTAAAACACCAAGATAGTGCTAAAAGATTGAACACTAGTCACACATTCTCTCCACATTTCATTGTTTTCTGCACAAAATTCTACTGCTCTAAACTAACTATCTCAATTTATCCTGTTTCTGTCCCCACCCCAACCCCCACTGTAAGGCTTACAGTCATCCTCACAGCTTGTGAAAGGACTGTAATATAGCTTATAAAAGATACTTGAATTGTGACAGGTGATGTAAGGGGAAATGTTAGACTTCAGGACCTTTTATTTTTCTTAATGGGTGTATGCAATATGACTTTAACTTCTACAATCTCCCTGGAACATGAAGTTTGCTATGATCCCAAATGGTAGGGCACATATCTAAAACATCAGGTAAAATTTTACTAATTTGCTATCTGCTTACAATACATACACCTTACAAATCTCAAGATCTGTAAAAAAAAGTCTCATCCAAGAGCTGTAAAACATGAATAGGAATTTTAAGGTCAAAAGTCTTGCTCAGTAATGGAAACAAGAAAAATATTTATAATCAATCAATCACCTGTCCCTCTAAAGTGAGCTGGTATGTTAAGTATTACATTCCACTGTGTTTGAAACCAGCTTTTTAAATACTATTCTCACACGAATTTATGTTTTTTTTGTTATATAAATGCAGAATGTAATTAGCATTTTTTTACAGAGGAACAGGATAACATAACCGTATCTGGCCTCAAACAAAATTGAGTTAACCACAGTGTTCAGTTTAAAATATTCCATGTTTTGACAGTGTTAACAAAATGACATCTGGTAGGAAGCTGTTGTATTAGCTTTTTCTGATTCTGGTCATTTTCCCTGTCATTAGGAAGTCTTAGGTTCTGCCATTTGTCCATGGATAGCCTCTGCTGACAGTTACAGTCCAGAGCAAAAAAGTTTCAAGCAGCTAGCAACAATGATAGCAGCATGGAATGTGCTACATTTCATTCTCTTAATCATGACTAAGGAAAAAGTTTCAATACAGTGAAAAAGAATGTTGAGAAATAAGTCATAAATTTCTGCATAGCAGTTTTAAAAGAAAGTATCAAGACTTAAATCTAAATTCTCAAATTCATTTTAGCTGAGACTTTAATGACGGCTTACCTGATACAATTTCTTCTCTAAAGAGTGACTTATGAAATAAAAGTATTTCCCAGCTTTGAAAAAAATACGAAACAAGCAAGCAAACAAAAATTACTTACAAGACATAACAGCAGACTGCAAATGTGACAATAAAATTCAGCCTTGAACAGAGATGGAAGAAAACTTTGCATTTTTATCAGCGCTAAACCAAAATGCTTTTCCCTTAAACATTGAGTTGTCAAATGACAGTTTTTACCAGTAATTTTATCTCAAAAATATAATGTTGATAATTTGAAAACAGGGTCTTTCAAAAATAAATTATCTTAAAGCCCCTTCAACTTTGCAGTTGTATGTTTGAAGTATCTCCAGTGCTGATAAACAGAGATGTGAAAATTGCTCATATCCTTCCCTTTTTTCCACCTTCCCCAATCCCTCCCTTGAAAGATTCCTCCTTGAAAGAAGGATCTATGCACTGACTGATAGCATATGCTGTGAGACAGTGCACCTCTCATTATACCATGGGAACTCACCGGGTAAGTTAAAAAAACCAAACTCAAACAACCCCAATTTGTATTTTACTCTGTCCTACAACTAAGAATTCCATGTTGCTATGAAGCTTGGGGAAATAAAGCAAATCAATAATCATATTAAAAGGTAGTATTTCAGTAGTACTTAAACAGGGTGAGATTGTATCTGGCCTCCACCCGGCTATATCACCTATACAGATTGGATCATGGGGTTCATTAAAAAAATCCCATTTCTGCAGTCCGTGAAGGACAATTTCCGCAGGCCCTCCATTCTTGATTTTGTTTTGACAACTGAAATGTCAGAGACAAATGATGTATAGACAATTCACATAAGGATATAAATAACAGTCATATAGCATCTTCTTTTTTCAGGCAGACTTTTATTTATTTGTTTGTTTGTTTTGCTGTGGGCTGGAGGAGTAGCTAAGAAGGCAGAAGAACTGTTTTACCAGCTTAGCACTGTCAAATCATGAGATGTGAACTGCAGTCAAACTATTAATGCAACAAATGCCCTAAATCCTCCCCCTAAGGTGCTGAAAATCTATAAAGAAAAACAAGAGCATTAGGGTGACCTGAAGTTCACTTTTCAACTGCATAGTCAAGAAGAAAATGCTCTGAATACAAAATAAAATAGAAATCTGTGTTTAAGCAGAAATGCATCTGATGCAACACAAAGCAACACCAGCAACTCATACGTGAATCTCACAGGCTGCTGGATGCACTGTCAGTAGTTCAGATGTGAACAGTAGGCACAGTGTATCAGATAGCAAGCCTTCTAATCTTAAAAAAGTACCCAGAGCTCTGTTTGGCTTTTCTTTCAAAACTACATGAAAGGAGATTGAATACACAAATTTTACACTTTGAGTTTTCTGATGTGTTTCTGTGGTCAACATTAATCACTTTGCTTTGAAATTCTACTTATTTTGCTTTCATAGCATGTACAAATACTGTTTTCTATTTTATTCTAATTGTATTCATTAGACTTATAGGTAACTGAAGAAACATTTTAAATCAGAAACTATGGAAACAACAGAACCAGAAAGTTCCTAATTCATCTGGCTATCAAAATAAGCAACAGACTGCCTGTGAAACTAATCAACAAATTTCTATGAGATAAATCAAGATGACTTTGCTGAACAGCAGTGGTGACACATTAGCAGAGGAGCAATGATGTTCCTCTTTAAAGTGCACTGTAGTAGTTTGCAGTAACAGCCAATGAAATTTCAGTATTATTCTGTAGATTCCTTGTTTTGATTGGTGTAATCCCTAAGAGAATCTTATACTTCTCAGTATGAGAGAATAAAAGAAAAATGACAGAGTGCTATTATGAGCCATTTCTTTATCTCAAGTTATACAAAAATGTGCACTTCATACTATCTTCAGGGAATAGTTGCACCACTGTACTAAGTGTTCAAGTTTTACAGACATACATTTAGCATGGGATTTTTTATTTAAAGTACTCATTAAATCTCACTCTTCTACACTACACCTTTGACATACATCAGCTACTGAAGATTGGATATAAATACCTTTCTACTTAAAAGAATACTGAGACCATCTTGTACACAAATAACATGACAAACACTTCTCAGTAAGCTTGGAAGGTTGGCAAATCACTTACAACATGAAGACAACAGATTTTTTAGCTAGTAGGACCATTATAAAAATCTTCCTCTATGACCTAATCTGAATACAAAATACCTGTTTATATATTCAGTCAACATGTGGTGAAATCAAAATCAAAGTTATATTTAGAGATTTAATTCACAAAAGCATTTTCCCTTAATTGCTTTAACTATTTTACTGGTAAATAGGTGCAGGATGTTAGAGCTATTTCTCTGCCATCTCTTCCTTTTCTTGCAGTATTTTCTGGTTATTAATTTTCCACCAATAATACACCAGACATGAATAATATGGTAATCTTCTAGTTGTTTTAACTTTCTATGTATATTTATGCTGATGAAAACTACTCCTTGGAGTCCTTAAATTAATGTTCTTTGTGATTCAACTTGAACAATGAGTACTGCAAATTTCCAATAAGCATTGAACAGCTAAGCTCAAGATTGTAGACCAAAACAGGTGGTGAGGAATGTCTGACATTGACACCAAGTGAATTCCTGGAACCATTGCTAGGTGAAGAAAATTACCTGGAGTGATGCTAGTACAATATTTAAATTTCAAAAACAATTGAGTTCTATAGGTTTTGAGGCAAGACTGTTGAACTGTATTCCTGAGAAGATGTTTCTAGATTTTCATTTAATACAGTTCTTGCTCCAGTTCCCTGACAGGTGACCCACTAAGTCTTTTCTGCTCCTGTTCCATGTTGAAATACTTTTGTGCATGGTCAGGTAATGGACAGTCATCTCCACATGGAAATGGTGTTTATGTCTGGTGAAACGCAGACCAGTAAAAAAGAAATCTAAAGTGGTCTAGACATCTCAGAGAACCAGGGACTGAAGCCGATTACAAGTTGAACTGCATTATGTGCACTCTTGACATCCCTGCCCAACTCCATTTCACCTAAAAACTACAATTAAGTTCATCCAATAAGTACTCCTTTTGTACCCTTTTAACAACAAACAGCTCCACAATGCAAACCACAGGATACCAATTGTTGTTACAGGAGTACAGGCCTGATCTTAATCAAAATTGTACCATAAACATACCCTAAGTAGTTGTGTACCACAAGGCTGTTACAGTGCATGAAATGTAAGCTTCATTACATCTTCTGAGTTTCATTCTGGAGATTTCACAGTGAAAGCATTTTTCCTAGGCTGATATTCAGATTCTTTTTGAGTGAGAATATATGCCAGCTCCAGATCCTCCTTTACTCCATAATCTCGGCTTGTAGCATGTTCAGGCATTCCTGTACTGCACAACAGCTTTGTGTCCTACCTGTTTTCCTGGAACACACAAGTCTGTTTAAACCATTAATATTTTTGTGGGACCAAATGCACCCATAGACAAAAGAAATGCAATAAACTCAAATGGAAAGGAAATTTTACAATGCTTTATTAACACAGATTAAGGGCTAAGTAGATATTCAAAATCATTCTATTACTTTTTGGAATATGCAGACAGAAGTAGACCAAGAAAAGAGAGATATTATTAGTTTGAATTATTATGGTATGGATGATTAAAGTAAGATTAGGCAAAGCAGAAAAAGGTTAGAAGAGGAAACTTAAAGCATGATGTAAAGAGATTGTCTGGGACATTAACATTTCTGAGAAATCTTTGTGTGTTCTTGGAACATAAGTCCAGCACTTATTTTCTGAGCTCCTTGACTTGAGTTGCAATTTCATAGTGTTAAGGCAAAGCATCTGACTTACGGGAGATGTTATCCAGAAGTTGTTTTGCTTCTGTTGCTCTTACCTTCATGCAGCTCTTGAATTTTAATGTGAGGGTGAGACTTTGCACAGCTCACAAGTGAGGTGAGTAGGGGCAAAACAAACAACAGCCAAACAAGCATAATAACTATTAAATCATAGTAAATCATCCAGTGCGGCATTTCTAGAAGAGTAAAGGATACATACCTAGGAGGGATTAGTGCAGGGGAAAGTTAGGTATCAATCAAGCCCCATCCAGATACCATTAGTCCAGCTAATCACCACTTAGGAACTATTAGGCTTGACAGGATGACCCCTGTCAATCACAGTTGATACAATGTAGTGTTGAAAATGGAGCAGTCACTAAAGATGGCACTATTTCTAGCTAAGCTGTTTTGGCAGAATGTTTGTGTGCATCAACAGACTGAAGTGTCAGGAGAGCTGAAGGTGATGTGGATGAATGTGAAAAAGCAGAAACGACTGCAGAGAAAGACGAAGAAGCCAGAAGAAAGAATGAGCAAGAAACAAACATAAAGAAGAGCAGAAATGTAAAGATATGAATCATTGTAGCAAAGAATATTCTTAAAACAACAGACAGGAAGTTTTGCAGTAGGTTCCTGCAGCAGACAGGAAAAGCATGAATGGAAATTGATCATTCAGATTATTAAATTCCTTATGTCACAAGTGCTCTTTAATTAATTGTTACACCACCTAGCACTCTTCATGCTAACTAGAGCCTAAATAACACTAAAGAATGGAAGGAAGGCAATGGAAGCCCCAGGTCTGAATAATTTTTAACCCTAGGATCAGACACACACCACTGAATCTGTCCATTAACAATATCCACAGAGCTCCTAACTCTGAAATACATATTCGTACCTCTGCACCACTAACTAAAGTTTTAAATAATATAATAGATATCTTGTATGTTCATTAGATGTTCCTGTTATACATCATTATTACCTATTTTCACTTACATTTTATAATTCTAGATTGAAAAGCTTAATCTTGTTTTTGTGGTTTCTTTTAATGGACGGTTAATCTTTATTGGTTAATCTTAATTGGTTAATCTTTCTCCTGGTATGGAGGGTTCATTCTGGGCATATCCATGCTTAATTCTTATGCATTTATATTTAACACTACAAAGCAGAGGATGTGCAATAGACAGTAACAGTAGAAAATTCTTGAGGGTGCAGAGAATATATTCTAGATATCTGCACAATTGTTATGCTTTGATTTTTCTAAAAGAGAATGAAAATAGGTCCCTTCTCTCTCTAAACCAAAAATATTGCCAACAACTCAGTTATTTTAGGAGACTGAAACATGCCAGAATGGCATGTTTACAGCAAGCAGATTAGCTCAGACCTGTTTATTTCTGCTGCTTATTCAGCACCCATGCTTTGATTATCCTTCTTTGGGTTTTTTCAGTTGGTTGTTTTTTTTACCCTATTATTATAGTATAGCATGCTCAGAAAAGTGTATGGCAGGTTTTTCAGTGACTGTGTTGATAGAGCTTGGTTAGCCCATCCACGGGAAAAAAAAATAATAAATCTGTTAAAATACAATAGTGATGGATGTAGCAGGCAATTTCTTCTTGGTAGACCCAGACTATTGGAAAGATCTTGCAGAAGTAAAGGTTTTTGAATAACATCATGATAATAGTAATCTATAATCTATTGTTATAACATTTTATAACATTATTTGGAATCTGCTGCAGCTAGAAACGCTGTGCAGAATTGTCTTTGTGCTGGTGACTACCATAATTACTTGTAATAGCTGCCTTTAGCTTGCAGTTACAGTTTCTGAAAAGTAATACACACAACTAGATGCCCTGTGTAAGACAGAGTCCATTACTTGTCATGTTCATGTCTCTCTTTTAGTTTAAAACTGCTACCCCTTGTTCTATTGCTACAGACCCTACTAAGAAGCCTGTCCCCATCTTTCTTGTAAGCCCCTTTTAAGATTGAAAGGTCTCCCCGGAGGCTTCTCTTCTCCAGCCTGAACAACCCCAAGTCAGCCTGTCTTCATAGCAGTGGTGCTCCAGCCCTGTGATCATCTTCGCGGCCAACAGCTCCATGTCCTTCTTACACCGGGGACTGCAGAACTGGACACAGTGCTCCAGGTGGGCTCTCATGAGGGTGCAGCAGAGGGGCAGAAACACCTCCCTCGACCGGCTGGCCACCCACTGCCAGAGAACCCTCCTGGTTATAAGATATTCGAGTTAACATAAAATTTTCAGGCAGTTTTGTAGGTATTTTGGCTGTTTTGATGCTGCTGCCTGTCTTTAGCCTCATGTTAACGGCCAGTGTAAGTTTCTGTATCGCTCTACGAGTAACCTATCCACAGGGGAAAGTACCCCCACGAACCCTGGAGACCTGCGGCTTAGGGCCCTGAGGCTGAATACCGTGATTCATTAAAGGTCTGAATTCACACCAGCAGCACTCCACTTAAATTTAAACGGCCGCTGAACAGCGGGGTTCGGACGGGGCAGGGGCAGCCCGGGCCCGGGGCGGGAGCTGCCCGCGGGGGTGCCCGGGC
>VZRW01006933.1:40153-50180 GCA_013398125.1 Aegotheles bennettii
GCGGGGCCGGCTTTTGCCGCCCTCCCGCCGGGGCGCCCAGCGCTCCCCGGGGCTTGTTTGGGGTTTTTCTCTTCTTTTTCTTTTTGTTTCACGGTAACATTACGTCATCCGTTTCCTGCCCGCGGGAATCGCGTGTAAATCGCGCTGAGAGGCCAAAACGCCGCATTTCTGCTCCCGCCCCGCGCCCTGGGGCGCTGGCACCGGTCACGGGCAGGGAGGTTCCTGCATCCGGCTCCTCGCCTCCGCCGCTTCCAGCGGACCGAGCGCAAACTGCTGGAAAAACACGCTAAAACGGAACCAGCCGCAGCCGGAGGGGTCCCTTTGTTCTTTCGAATCCTAAGGAAAGCTTTAGGCTGGGAATGGGGGAAAGAGGCCCGGTGCCACGGGTGTCAATCCACTGTGCTGCGGCACCATTTCACTTCAGTTCGCCAGTACGAAAGTGCTGCTGGGCGAATCAAGTTCGGCTCAGCGGCGGGGTGTCTGTAACGAGGTTCCCAGCCTCATCTCCCTTGCAGTGCAGCCGGGCGGGCACCATGGTGTGCGGGGCTGAGCCGTGAGGGGACAGGCACAGCGAGCACCGCTCCGCAGGGCTGTACGAGGCTGCTTTTCCTAAGGCACACACACCTCTGGGCATGTGAACACGGCACTGACCGCTCCCGTTCCTTTAAGGATTCAGTGCAAACCGCTGCTGGTAAGAGAATTAAAGGCGTAAGTAAACCTCGTTCTCTTCCTTTGGAACTGGTGACATTACAGCTGGTTTCTGGGTACGGGCGTTTCTGATGACACAGCAGCGTTTCCTTAACCCCTCATGGCTGACCTTTTTTTGATGTTTAAGTCAGATTCCAACTCTAACCCTTTCCACTCTGAGAATGAAATACTAGGGAGAAAAAGGTGATTTCATTTATGTCTAAAGCATTTGCTGTACAGCAACTAAGTACTTTAGAAATTCGATGCTACAACGACTATTTAGGGGCTGTTTTGTTTTAACACGACACAGTACCTCTGTTTGCCCATACGCCTATGAACTCTGGTTAGTAACTTACAACCTAGGAAACAAATCTGAGAGTGAGAGACTGGCAGAAGTACTGATTTTACTGTAATACACTGAGCTTCTAAAAATAAACCATATCCTTGGTCACATCAGATAATTCTCTGAGACATGGTTCCTACATACACGATTTACTGATTCCTAATAGCTTGATCTTATCAGCGTGTGTTATTTGAGTAACTTGAAATTCAGTTTTATCCTGCAGCAAGGCCAAAATAAATATATAAACATACAAGTGAAGACAATAGTAGATTAAAATTTCTGGGAAATTTTTACAGGGAAATTGAAATGTTTCCTGTTTATTCAGCTTGATTTGAATTTGAAAAATTGACAGAAAGTTTTAGGCCTTAATCAAGGTAACTGATAATGTGCCATTTAGGCTTTGGGGCTGAAGCAAACTGAGAAACCACAACATTTTCATTTCAAATAACCTCTGCTTATGGCACATTTTGGAAGTTTTAATTTTAACATCACATTCCTTCTCTTTTCCCAGTTTTAGCTTAGATTTCCATCTGGACTATCTTTCTCATGAGGTACTGGTAGCAAGTTGCAGCAGAGAAGAAAGATGGAAACTACATATCTACTAAAAAATTCCAGTGAAGTTTATAAACAATTAAATGCCTTTTATTTAAAAAGTGGTATTCTCCATCTGATTTACAAGCTTGGCTTGTGCATCTTCTCTTCTCTTCTCTTCTCTTCTCTTCTCTTCTCTTCTCTTCTCTTCTCTTCTCTTCTCTTCTCTTCTCTTCTCTTCTCTTCTCTTTCTCATCACTCTGCTCCATTGTAGCAGCATTTATACATTCACAGCTCATCTGAGCAATATCCAGAGAAAACAACCTGTTTACTTTGAAAATAACCAAACATTATATTGGATAATCCATATAGGAAAAGTAAAGGATGCTTCTTACTCTATTGCATCTGATCTAGCTCTTGTGATAATGTATTATCTATTGCAGTTGGCTCTTCAAATTATCTGAGGAGCTTCTCTGTGTTTCTTCAAGGCTTGGTTTGCGGTTTCTTACTGGGTCTCCTATTCCCATGCAATTTGCACAATAGTTCTCAAGTGTTGTCAGCCCAGTGGCTTTCAGATGCTTAGTGTTCTTTTGGAATATTTCTCCAAAAGGACACCACAGTGGTCCAAGACCACCTGGCTTTTCTTAGTGGTAGCCAAACTACTTGCTGGTACAGCTATTCAAACACATTCCTCTTCATGTTGATTAACAGATTAATTATTTCTGCAGTGAATGCACTGTACCAATGTGTTGCAATGAATGCAGTGTAGCAACATGTTGTGTGTACATCTTTTCAAGTCAGGTACAAGAAGTAAGTTTTCTGAAAATGTAAAATAGTAATAAATAATTGATATAATAGCTTTTTATTATTATTCTTTGAATAACTAAATCAGTACTTATATCTGCATTTCTGCTCTAAAAATGATGTTGTTTCTTCTCACAATCAATGAGCCCTAAGCTTTCCCATTGGTTATTGGTGAAACAGGGCCAAAATGCATTTAGTTTGCCTAGTACCTAACATACTGTTGTTACCTCTTACTGGTCAGTAGTCAAGAAAGTTTCACAGAGCATATACGAAAGCATATAATGATTCAATCCCACTTCAGTGAAAGTTTCTCAAACGCAAAATATATCTTCTTTTTTTTTTTTTCATATGCAGCTGGTATTACTTAATTCAATTGTTAATTCAGAGATTAGCAATGCCATAAGGGTATTTCCATGGGAGTGTCATTTATGTACAAAGCAGGGCTCAGAGTAGTGCAGACACCTTTTTTTTCTGATGTCAGTCAACCATAATTTATTTCATGTGAATGGATGGCAGTATACACTGAAAAATTAACTTTTTTTTTCTCAGTCCCTTCATCTGCAGATTCCCTAGACAAACAGAATCCAGGGGGAACCAGCAAAACCAGAATCCAGGGGGAACCAGCAAAACAAACAAAGGCGAAACACATAAAATAACAATGGAGTTTTATTTCTTTTTTTTTTTTAAAAAAAAGAACATACAGCCTACAAAATATAACAGATCATTGTAAAAGCTGAAACAGATTTAGTACAGTAAGCAGCACTGAAGCCTTCTCCCATATGGGGAGAAGACATAATAATACGTCTTGTTATTTTGGAAGCAAGCGGGTTGTTTTCTCTTCGTATTGCTCAGATTGGCAGTGAATGTACAAATAGTACTACTATGGAGCTCGGTGGGAAGGAGTGAAAAAGAGAAGATGTATATCATTATAGAATTCCTAACATCCTCTTATTGTATTTAGCCCAGTGGGAACTCAGTTTTTTAAAAATTACTTTGCTGTTTTTCAGAATTGGATTTACTGAGAAAATAGATTTTTGCCAGAAATTTCACAAGTCTCAAACCTTAATGTCAATCTCCAACTTTCAAGAATGACAGGAGCACCTCTGAAGGTATCTGAGTACTTGAAGAAAAAGTATATTTTGCAAATCTAAAACATTCAACAATTTTTTGTGCATCCTAAGTCCTCTCAAGCAATTATGTCCTGTATCTCTGCGAGCTACTGACAAATTTGTACCATCTTCTTCAAGATATAGTCTAGCTTTTTTTGTCTCCCCATATTATATCTATCCTTCCCAGTATGGAAATTCCTCAAAGATCTGAATAAATGGGATAATTCTATATTGTTTTATTTTCTATGTAAGATTGGAAAGAGCCAGTTAGATCACTCTCTTGAGACTTTGACAGCCGGTGATAACTAGGTAACAGATGTACGGAAGGTCTGTGTGTACTTCTATATACTGAGGTCACAGCCCTCTGTTAAAAAAATTACCTTTTAACACTAAGGAACAAATGTGTCTAGGACTATGCCTCTTGGGAGTAGTTAGTAGAGAGATTGGAGAGAAAGAAAAATAGGAAAGCAGGACCCAAATTTTATCAGCATTTGTTTTTCTGCCAGTCTTTTAGAAAGTGGAGAGTCCCATAATCACACAGTACACAATGCTACTTATTTCTTTGGCATTTAAAAAAAAAAAGAAAAAAAAAGAAAAGCAGCTACAGAAATTTTGAGCTGTAACAATTATAGCATTATCTCCATGATGCCATTTATTGCATTTTTCCCCAGTGCAATTATCAATTAAGTTACATTTTCGTTTATGTCACTGCCTTTTATCCACCTGATGTCATGGCAATAGTTCCATCATTTTTGCAGTATTTGTTTTATATTCAATTTTATATGTTACACAAGGCATTATAGTTCTTGAATTTTATTGGTCAGAATCCTTTCATTATCACCATTTTAGTTGTATTTTCTTCTTTTATTCTACTGCTTTTAATTTGTTAAGAATAAATGTGGGTGATAATTCCCAGTTTTGTGATACTAGTGGTAACATGGATCTTTACTGAACAGTATTCATCCTGGAAAGTAAAAAACACTGTATCCAATACAAACTACACTGACCTATACTCTGTGTGCTAGGTGAATAATTGAGGAAAGCCAGTGAATAAAAGACAGCTTCCCTTTTACCATATGCAAGTTCCTTTCAAGCACTCAAATCTCCTTGAAGATGTGTGCAGGTAGAAGAAACATTGATGTAGCCTTAAAGCCATGTCCACACCATGCTTCGTAAGGGTGAAACAAGTTAGTCTGCTACCTGGAAACAGGAACTGATCTTTACTTATGTAGGGTACCACACAGTGAACCTCCTTAACTTACAAAAACTGTCCTTTACCTTTTCCTGCTGCTTTGAAGCTTCACATTTATCCTATGCAGAGTACTTGCAAAATCCTGCTGTGAGTACTGAGGATAGTTACAGTATTAACTCAAAGTTTCTACTGCTCATCATATTCTCTTCATGTTGTTTCCTTTTCATTAGTGTGTGGGGTTTTTTTTAAAAAAAAAAAACAAAATACAACAGTTCTGTAAAATAAAATTCACTTCCACTAATAATATCCTAAACTGCTGTATTTGCAAAAATTAGGGAAAGAGAGGGAGAGAGAGAAATGTAATTTACAATAACAATTGTCTGGTCTAAGCTAATAATCATTTACTGTTCCAACAATTTCGCTACAGACTGGTTGATTTCTAAAAATGCAGTACAAAAGAAGAGAGAGGGAGAAATGAACTCTCAGCTTGGTAAAAAATCCTGCACTGTGGGTTTTGACAGAGTTTAAAAATAAAACTGAGACAAGGTAAATCTGGATTTGAACGTCCTATTTTTTTGCAGTTTAATTTGCACACTGACCCTTTAAACTCTGTTCCAAGCACTGTAGCCTTAGGCACAGCCACAAGGCATAACCATCCCCTGCAGTGTGACTTCATCATAGGTTCTCACCTCCCTGCCCAGCCAGTCCAGAAATATCTAGTCATTTTTCTTGCCCCACTTTTAGTACGTTTTCATATATCCTAACATAATGAGAAGCAGCTGCTACTGCTAGACCTTTATACATGATGAAATCCATTGGAGAGGTGAAGATACAGAAACTTCATTGCTTTCCCAACTAAAAATCAGGCAAAAAAAGTTTTAAAATAAGGTTAATTTATTTCCTCTAAAAAAAATTCCCCGCAATTGAAACTATTCTGCTTTCTGGATCAAAATAATTCCTTGAACTATTTATAACTCACTGTTGAACACTAATGCTATGGTAGAAAGAGAATTTAAGAACATTTTCCAACAGAATGTGGATCTGAGTGAACCTGAAATCTCAACCTTTCAGTAGTCAGACAGAATATTTAGCCAGTAAACAAGTTACTTTTAATCTGATACAAGATTATTCACTGCCAAGAGAAAGAAAATGAAACTAATGTAAGCCATAAAACCCTATAAAATTGGTATTATTATTACCTTCTTTATATAGGTCTGCACCTTCATGTATTATTTATAAAAGAATCATGTTTTAATTTTTATGAAGTATCTTGTGTTTTCAAACAAAACACAGAATTAAGATAACAGCTTGTGCTGACCTTAGTTATATGCCCTATTTGTAGTATAGATTTATGGATTCTTAAGGTCAAAATTGATACCAGTCCCATTTCCAAGTGGTTTAATACACACCGATCAAAATGATGGATATCTGTTTCCAGGATTCACATTAAGCTGCTGCAATTTAACAAGAAATCTATGTTCTTGGCTGCTTGAAATATAATGAGCAAGGCCTACTTGAAAATATTATAGTCGCAAGCTCAGAGTTTTTTCTATAATCATGATGACAATCAGCAAAATTGTGGAACTGATGTTCTGTTCTTACAGCTGACAGTGCTTCTCTGATCATGTCAATTTAAAAACAAACAAACAAACAAACCCCTGAAGAAAGGCTGCTATAAGAGAAATTGCTGGGGAAAAATAACAACAGTCATAGCACAGAAGAGAACATTTACTTAACATTAATTAGAGCTTTGTGATCAACAAATTCATTGCTATTTTCTAAAGCATCTGAACCCATCCACCTGTCTTTATTGCTTGCTGTCTAATTTTGCATCTGTTCTCTGGACTCCTTAGAGCCTTTATCATTCTGTTCAAGTCAAGCTTGGATTCTGGTTGGCAACCATGCTGGTTCAGATAGGAAACATTGTTTATATTTTCAGTGTAGTAACCACCTGAACTTACCAAAAAGGGTTATCAGAGAAATTCCCCCAAAGCCTCATTATTTGCTGAACAGAAAGGGCTGAATCCCACAATTCTACTCTGCAAGGTTTTTCTGACATCAGAACTTCAGTCTGCAGATTCCAGCAACTACTGCTTATATTACTGCTTATAACTTTTCCAAGCAAGTTTTGGGAGAGTTTATGCTGACACAAGTTACTATTTAATTAAAAAATCAGCAACTTCCCATCGATTGCCTTTCATTTTGATTTTCCTTTTGAGACTTTCTTCCTGCCACGCCACTCTTGAAGGTGATTCATTACCAAAACTGCTACCTAACCTCAAGGAAAGAAAGAAATGGCTTTCTTTTTCCATTATTTATACTTTTATGCCACTATATCTCGAACTCCTTTGTTTTACATGCAGGGCATTCATTACTTTGGTAATCACATCCAGAAATGGATGATTTTTATCACTTTGACAGATTTGCCTGTGATGAGTTCACTGAAATTCAGATGTTTCTCACACATGATCAAAATCTACCTATAAATATAGATTGTTACAATTCAGGTTCTGGAAAGCTGTGGTTAAAATGCTCTAGAAGATCATACCATCTTGTTAATACATGTCAAGTCTTTCCTTGTACTTTTTACTTGGTTTTCCTTCTTTCACACAGAGAATAATTAAAAGAATAAAAGAGTATCTTTGATACATTGTATATAGATTTTAGGAACAGTTTGAAATATGTATGTCCACCCAAGATATTTATACTGACCCAACTCATCAAAATTATTATCTCAAGCCCATAGAAATTGGTTCATGTTCTATACTAATTGCTAACTATGCATGTGTTTTATTAAAATTAGCACTACTGTTGCTCTACGAGGGATATTCCTGTAGGTCTTTAGAATACAGGTCATGTCTACATGCAGCTGGCATGTTCAAGAGGAGTCTGTAGTACACCATACTTTGTGGGGCACCTGCTGTTCAGCTATTGGACTGACTTGCAGATATAGCAAGTACACAAAGCCAATAGGTGTATTCATCACACAGCATTGGGTGGTTTCCAGAAGTAAACACTGACTGTGATCACAGGCATGGGCAGTGAATTTTCCCATGAGCTGTCACCAAAATATAATATAGAAAAACCTTATGTCTTGTAGCTCTCAATTTAGCAGTGTTTTGTATGAAACCATCATTCACTCAGTCTTTCTTCCTCCCACCTACCCCAGATTCTCGGGTTCATTAAGAAATGACATACTAAATAAGGGAAACACATAAAATCATGCATGTGAGAACATTTGTGTCATATTCCAGAGTAAGCAATATTTGAAAAAGCAAGGCAAGCAGTAAAATAATTTAAAAGAACATATGCCTCTCAGATGTTCTCAATAAACTACAATGTTTCTATCCTTTACTTTCTTTTTCCTGCTGAGTTTCGTATCCTCAAAACACAACATTGTACTGTCTTAACAATGCCACTATAATGCCTAAATTACTCTTCCAATAACTTGTTTCTTCCTCCCATAGCTTCCTCAAAAGATAGTGGAGAATTAATGCACATTTTCCTACTTGAGAATAGTTATCTTTGCATCTTTGCCAAACATTATATTCTTAATTTAATTTGGACTAACTTCTAACAGTTACCTGAAAAAGAACTTGGGTATTGCTAGCTACCTCAGAACATTATACTGCAGTCCTGTCAGTACCCTTGAATTTACACTCCTGCAGCAGTCACAGGCTGGCGTGATAGTGATAGTTATGACACTTGAAAGATGTTTAGTTCTCCCTCTGTACATTTCATCTACCTTTCACCACAGCGTTTGGTATTTCCATGCCTTCCCCTCATCAGAAGAGAAATTATTTTTTTCTGCATCCGGTTTAGGGTGTTTAGTGTATAATTATGGCCTACGTAATTGTAGCACTATAGACATTAGAAAATAGGCTGAAAAGTCTATATGGGATACTAGAGCTTATTCTTAGCATATCAAAGAGGTGTCACACATGGGCTAATACTAAGCCAAATAATCTGACTCTGAATTACTCTGATGCATTCCCCCCACTCTCCCCTCCCTTGGAATTAATACCATGAGAAATGAGCTATGCTTTTACAGTTTCTATTAACAGTTCAGCAGTTCCTGAAAGTCTGTTATGGTTAGGAGATGGAGGAAGAGGAAAACCTGTCTTTTAGAAGCATACTAGAAACTGGATATGTTTTTTAGTTTAGTTTAGTTTGGTTTAGTTTAATACATGCTTCAGAGTATGATATAAACTGGGGTGGGGAGCAAAATACTGGATATACTGTGGTTCAGCTTAAGGGATCAGAAATGGTAAAGCCTATAAACCATTATGATTCTAAAAAGAAAGCATTTAGCAGAGGGTAAAGGCCACTGACTTTTGAAATTATGAGTGATATTTTCTCTGTATAAGTAACAACTTGTGCATTTTACTTAGTTTTAAATGAAAGCAAGACTTTTAAATAATTTCAATGATCAGCTAGCAGTATTTTTTTTATTATTTTTATTTTTTTCTGGAAAATGCCAAATATTCCAAGAGCTGACAACACTCAAATCACTTCCTCTCTGGCTGTACCACAGTGACTAAGACTGAATGTCAACTACTTTCTGACTTTAGTTTCCAAACTGTTCAACTGTGGCTAATTTAATATGGTACAGGTGCAGCATTAAACAATTAAGAACATGTCACAAAGCAGTCAGTTATGATAAAGAAAACCTGTAGCACAATTTTCTGTGCAGGAATAGACTTTCAATACTTATATTTCTGTTAATAATAGTAATAATAATAATAACAACTAGCAAATAAAAATAAATACCTCAGTAGGTTTTTGAGTAAGAGAATAGTAATGTATCTTGAATTTGTGAAAATGACAAGCTACACTTCCTCTCTTAAGAAATTCTGGTTTTAATACAGTTTTATTGCCTTGTGCTCTGGGTCATCAGTCTTACCTGCTCTGTTCTACCAGTAATAGTTGTGTAGCAAAGTCCAGCTAAAAGCAGAAGTATCTGCCACATTATGCAACTCCATAAACCTGAAAGCCCAATAGTACAACTAAAACAATGTTAATGGTAGTTTTAGCTTGAATAATGCACTGTCTTCTAGAGGTACATGAACAAGAGTCTCAGTTTAGTGGTCTGGGTGAAGCCAAAACCCAGAGAACAGAATTGCTCTCTGTTACTCTCCTCTGCCCTTCAGGTGAAGATAAAAGTGGAGTAAGGAAGAAAGACATAAATCTTGGAAGTTAAAACTATAACAGGTTTAATAGAACAGGGAAGGGATTGTAACACGTGCGAGAAGGAACAAATCTACAATCTGAGACCGCACCTTGAGTACTGCGTCCAGTTCTGGGCACTGCAGGATGGAAAGGACATTAAGGTGCTGGAGCGAGTCCAGAGGAGGGCAACGA
>VZRW01006933.1:50698-66582 GCA_013398125.1 Aegotheles bennettii
CTTTTATAGGGTATGGCAGGAAATGGGAGGGAATGCTGACCCCTCTCTGTTCTGCCCCCTGGATCCCTCAGGGTCATAAACACCCCCTTTCTAGGTCCTCATTTTGATACTATAAATTTTGCTTGTGCCCCCTCAAACTGCAACAGCAAATCAGCATACTTAGGATAGTTTGTACTTATTCGACATGCTTCTCAGGAAAAAGAAGAATTAACCTGACATTAAGTATCCACTTGACAGTTCATTCCACATGTTCTTCTTTTCAAGAAGCCAGGTGTACTGCAAACACCCTGAACATCTGTTACCCCTTGTGAAAAAGCCATCTGGGTATAGATTGTATCTGGCCAAATTTAAATCTATATCACTGTTTTCTGATGTCTATTAACTGTCATAGTTTCATGGCCAGCTGGGAATTTTCAGATTATTTTAGAAAGAGTTAGATTTAGCTCTAAATATAAAAACATATTTCCTTCAACTTTCTTTCCATAAGAAGGACTGCAGCATTTGCTTTACTTCTATAGTGCTAGGCAACATACTTATGGAATAAAAACACACACATTGCCTTTATGCCTGATTTTGTCTATAAAGTGAATTTAACTTTTTCAGAAGTTTTGTAAATATTTCAATGCTTTAAATTTCTTTTTTAGCATTTCATTTTTTTTTCACTGTATGTGTTGCTATATACCAATGCATATATAGTATATACACGACATACTAAATACCATATATTTTAAGCCAAATTTGAATCAATAATTCTACTTCCCTGATAATTCAGGAAATAACTTTAAACCTCTTAAGATGCAGAAGACTTACAGATTTGGACTGTCATGAATAAGGCTGTACAAATTCAATTTTTAACAATATGCTTCCCAAATTGTATTATTTTTCAAAGGAGTTCTGTGGCCACTGGAAGGAAACAATCCAGATTATCATAAAGTTAAGGATAAAGTCCATCCATGTTTGGTACAACTACCTGAGCAAATATTCAATGTAAATTTATATACCATCTTTCTTATTCTCCTCTTTGAGAAAAGTACTAACATTAGATGATCTTGATCCCCATCGTCAGGTTAGAGAAAGATTAAGGCAATATAATCCAATATCTGAAGCTGTTTCATCAATTATGGAAAGTCTGTTTGATTCCTTCCCACCTAATGATAGGCTCTTATAGAAAAATATTAGCACAGGAAAAAAAAGTCATTTGGTATAGCAAAAAATAATCAGTCATCTTGTTCATTGATTTTTTTATTCTTTCATCCAGCCAATCTTCTCTCTCCTTCAAATCCCTAATAACTCCTTAAAGCTCTGCACACACTTTTTCTAAATAATTGTAGGCCTTATAACAATTTATTTTATAGGGTTTTTTGGGTGAAGGTGAGTTTATATAAAGTTTCTTGCTTCCATTCCCTGAGTGTGGACAAGTTCACCAGCAGATGGTGACTGTGGTCTGGAGACATACTAGCCTTTTGTATTTCTTCTCAGGCAGCCCATTTTCTTCTAGGTAATGGAAGCAATTAAGAGTGAAGCAATTGTTAAGGCATGAAGAAAAACTGTTTGAAGGCCACATTTTATTAATTAATATTTTGGTAGTAACAGAATGACATTATTAGCAGTATTTGGCCTTCTAAATCTCAAAGAGCATTAACAGAAAGAGCACCTACAGACTCCTAGGAAAAGAGGATAGAGTTATTCACAGATTGCTCCTTTGATGAATGGCATGGATATCTGATGGACCCAGGTTCTTTTGGAATAAGTCATCCCAGCTGACATCAGGACATTTAAAGATCTGTTTCTTGATCTACTCTAAGCTTTGTTATAAGTTATCTTAGAAGACCCAGTCTTTCCATCAAATACAAAACTGCATGCTTGACCCCTTACTGGTGTTGCAACACTTGTCAGTTTAACTTTATTGGAACTTGGTGATGGAAATTGTGTACTGGGAGAACACTACTACTGAGAAATGGCATTCTACCAGGTTTTCAGAGCCAGTTATAGTAATTATACTAAATTATAACTCCTGCAGATGCTATTTGGTTCCTTGCCCTCCCGTTCCCCCTCCCCGCCCCCCAAAAAACCCCCCATAATCCTATAACATATTGACAAAACAAATACAGTGTATAGGTTGAAACATTTTCAATGTTAATAAAAAATTTGGAATCTGTTTCTCCTGGATTCTCCAGGTAACACCAAATGATTGGAAAGTCATCACTGTGAGACTGAAAAACTCTAATGAAAACAAAGAAGGAAATAATCAGAATTCGTAACACATTCAAACAACCAAGCTGGCAAACAGAAACCATAAAAAAATAAAAATAAAAGAGGAATATATTATATTGCAAAGAGAATTTTTTTTTCAGATGAATACTGCTTATTTATAGTGAGAAAATTGCTACTGGGGAATGGCTTTCTATCTGCTGTGTTTTGCAGTCAGGTATAATAACTTACTGTGTTAAATTATTGGTCCTGCAGATGCTGGGTCCCCCCATCACCCTTGCCGCAGGAAGGATACTGCAGGATGGCACATTAGCTATTTGTGAGATGTTACTTCAATAGCTGTGCAAATCGTCCTCTGATTAATGAAACAGCCTATATATATGTAAGTCCTGTTCCTGAAATTTCTCATCAGAGATTTATGGAATAGTTTGTCATAAATGGTGGATACCTTACAACATAGTGGTGAGGATGATTAAAATTAGTACATTCAGCTGCACATTTCCACTACATCTCCTTCTTATTCTCAGTGCTAGTGACACCTTGACTGAGAAGAGAGAGAAGAGGAAATTCTCAGTGTAGAGACTATTAAATGTTTATAAGTATTATATTTTACCAAACTATCCTATTACGGCTACGTAGTGAAAATGAAATTTTGGGGGTTTTGGTCAATTTAAGATTAATAAATAGCACAACAATAAGAAGGGAACTAATGAATTAACACTCAGAATTTCTTCAGACACTAGTCAAAGATTTTAGTGCATCCTACTGTAAAATATATGTAAAGTAAATGATGTAGGAAAATATGATGAATCGTGAGTTTAAAGGTAGTGTTTTTATCTTAAGCAACAAAGGAATCTAACAATGAGAAATCAGATTCTGTTCTCATTCATGTTGGTAAGACTTCTATTACTGTAGCCTTACTAGTGTGAAAAAATCAAACTCTTCTTCATCCACAGAGAACAAGATATTAAAAGTTTTTATTATTAATAAATTTTCAAGACATTCCTAAAAAAAATATAAAAATAAATTCTCTGTGTTTACCTATGACAGTATCCCAGTCAGGTAGAAATCTGGGGCAATGGTAGAGTTCAAATAATCTTGTCTGTGTACTTTACAGGCCTCTAAGAAAAGTAAAAATTTAATTTGTTACAGTTGAATAAGTGGTATAGTAACAAGTAACTTTTAAGTCCCTTTAAGAGATTTTTCTGAGTGAAAGTCCATAATGTATAGAAAGAATGGGCTACCTCACATCTATTCAGGGTATATACCACTCAGAATCATCCAATCTACTTTCCAAGTATTGTAGTGTTAACTTTTCACCTCTACACTAAATGCAGTGCTTTTGAGACTTGTCCAATTCTTTACTGATAATTATCGCATAAACTGTGCACCACTGACTGCTCCAAACAGAATATTTGTTCTGTTTAAGCTGTACACTGAGGCTATGCATATAATGTGAAAAGATCTGGATTTCTGAAGAGGTAGTATCTTGTTCTGATTTCATCACAGAAAAAAACCACAACACCCCCCCCCCAAAAAAAAAAGAAAACAAAAACACAAACAACAAAAACAAAACAAACACGAAACACAAAAAAAAAGCAAACCAAAACACACCCAAAAAACCCCAAACCCAAAACCAACCTACCTGTTGGAAAACTTGAAAAAAATCTGCCTGGTCATTTTTTTTCTAGGATTGATAACAGAAGATATCCAGAACTGGTTTAATGTGGGTTAAGAGAAAAAAAGGTGTTAGGCACTGCTCACTGTTGACAGCTACTGATGTATCCTGTACTAGAGAAGTCTAAAGAGTTCTCTAGCATTTGGAAAAGTAGAACCATGAGTGTAAGGAAATTTTATTAGTAAAATCTTATATAAATTTTAAGGTTTGCATCCTTGGCTTAATTTCTCTTGTAAATGTTATTATGAAACCAACCCCAATGGTTTTTGTCTCATAAACTGGAGAGTAGAATAGTTAAAGGACATTGCCCCATATATGGAACACTATCTTAAAACTTGACCTCACATGAAACTGTATTGTATTTAAATTTAACCATAATAATTAAGAATATACTTTGTAGGTAGATGTAAAAGCAAAACTTACAAATCAGTAGTTAAATTTTAAATTACTTTACATTCTTGAATATATAAAGAATTGAAAATAGTCCTGATGCTTCATAAATTCTGCAGCACCTCTGTAAAAGCAGAAACACAATATTTCTCTCTGAATGTTAGCCACCTGCAAAATGCTATTGACCACAAGCAGCTGAACTTTAAAGGATCTGATTCTGTCTCACTTGTCTCTACAAAGTTTCAGAAGTGGCCAGAGAATTTTCAAGTATTCCTTAGAGAAGTTTATTTTCAAAATCTGTTCTCAAATATTCATTCACCTGTGCTCCATCATCAATTTGTGTATAGCATGTTCTCCCACAGGCAAGCACAAAACATGTGCAGCTCAAGTTCAAGCTTGAAGTTTAAGATAAAATTTTCAAGATTGCTTCTGTTTCTGTTCAGAATGTTTATACAATTATGTTAGTAGGTTTAAATGAAAATCTGAAATTGTTCAAGGAAAGTTTTCTACCCAATGAGAAAACTTCTTTTTGGATTCTGTATTTTAAACCCCATCAATAAACACTCTGTTCCTTTTGAGCTGCCTAACTTCAGCCTGGCCAAAGTTATTTCATATTTCAAATGTGATTTGAAGAAATTTCCACTCTCTTGTCTAAAGATCTGACTGCATTTTATGACAGTTGAGACTCCCATGCTCAGTAGTCTGGACAAATTCCATAGATTAACTCCTGGAATTACATTACTTTCACAGTGTACGTAATAAAAATTATTATTTATTATCTCTTCTAAACTATATTCTGTTTCTTTGCAATGTCAACCACCTCATTTGCTCTTATGGGTAGTTACATTACAGTAATCTCTGTGAATGTATACACACAAATAGCTCTCTTACCATATTCAAAGACTTTCAGGTTTCTTAAGTAATTAAGGAGCTAATAGTAAAAAAAAAAATGCTTATCAAGCTCAGTGGCATCATACTATGACATTGACTCAGTAGTTTGATTCAAAATAAGAAATCTGTAATATCTTGTCTGCACCATTTCCCGAAATGTATTTGTTTTTCCTTCTATTCTCCCATTAGAATACCATTACACCTAATAGTTTTTATTATAAGAAGTAATGAGATCAGAGCTTGAGACTAGGCAGCTGCTAGCTGTGTATGTGCGTATGTGCCAATCAATTCATACAATTGTTCATGTTCAGCTTTCTTTTTGGGATTTGAGGACAGTAACAATGTCAGGAAAAGACACAGGAACAGGATAAAAAGGCATCAACTACTTTGCATTGTTTGCCTAATAAATTTCTTTCAGAAGGCATCTTGCTGTAGAGCTAAGCAGTTTAAGGTCAAGTCAGTCATGAAATTTTCTATCTCCATAAAAATAATTCTAGGGAGAAAAGCTTCATGAGTGAAGAAGGAAATCACTTCTGTCTGAATAATTTAAAGGCTTTAAAAGTCTAGATCTAAAATTCAAGCAAACAATTTTTATTGCATCTCTTGTATGTTTAATAAAGGAAATGGTAGTTCTTTGGGAAAAGCACTAGATGGAAAAGGCTACACAAGTTTTGTATCTCTCTAAATCATTGATAGACTATGATTCAGAAGTCCTTTAAATTAAACTGGATGACCTACTCTGCTGCCTGAGCATAGAAAGTGGGTCTCAGTCACTGGAACAAAGATTGTTCTGCGTTAAAAGGTGTAAATCCAACTGAATTCATAGAGCCTTCCACGTTACTGTAAATCAGGAATAAATGTCTCTGAATAAGAGGACAAATGTCACAGAGAGATTCATAACCAAGAACATGCGACATTTTTAAAATAGTAAAGAACAGTGAAATTATGAACTATTCCTTTGATTTAAGACTCTCTGACATTTAATGTGTCATAGGAGCACCACAACTCTGCCGTGGTCGAAAGTGAGTAACACAATGAGCCATGGCCAACAGGACATTGCAAACAAGAACTGAGCGTGAGTGGTACAGATCATGGATAAACAAGTGCCAGAAGAATAGCACCTGAAACTGCTGGAAGTGCATAGTGTGATATTATCATCATGCACTGATCTGGCTAGTGGCTTGAGACAACATCTGGCTATAAACTCCTCCAGTAACAGATATCAGGGAAGCACTAGTACTGTCTGACACCACCTAGAAGAGCCAAGGTACAGCCATTAACACATTCATGTCAAGCCTCTGTCCAGACCCCAAAGATCAGCTAGAGAAAGTGTCCTGTTTCACCCCGACACAACTGTGCCAACTCACTGACAGTCAGTTAACAGTAAGTTTTCATGTGAGTGTGTCTGTCTGTGTAAAGCTTTACTTCAGACAGCTTGTCCCTCACTTGGTCTGCTTAATAAGCTGAGTTTAGTCAGATTGTTGGTTTTCTCTTTTGCCGTCATTGTGTCTGGGATTTAAAACGTGTATTACATAAAGAAAAAGAGAGAGACTAAGGGGCAACCTTGTCCTGGATGGATCAGTATTATACACAATACAGGGTGTTTCAAAAACATGGACCCAATTTCAATTGAAGATCCATTTCAAGTGGGTTCATCTTTTTGAAACAAATTGTATATATCTCAGATGTGAGATGTAGATATATGTATTGATATCAACTGTCTTGGAACTTGATGTTGTTACCTTTATTCTCATGTAATAGTCTGTTACATCTCTAAGTAATTTGCAAATAAAGACCTATTTAACATAAAAGCAACAGACCTGGCATTTGAAAAAAGAATGGCTTTTTCAGAGATGCAGTCACAAAGCTCCTGAACAAATATCAAAATATCAGCATCTTGCTATGAGAATTTTTAATTTCTTTTAAAAAAAATATTCAGCCCTGTTTTTGAAAATTATGATAAAAAACTGTTTCATATATTTAGACCATATTCAGGAATAAAATAAATTATAGTTGTTGGAAAAAATAACCAGGATTAGAGAAATTCAGTTCAGAAGTGGAAAAGATGAAGGTTTCATAGATAGATTCTTACTTTTAATTATTTATTTATTTTAGTACATGGTTGGCAAATCTAGCACTAGTACAGAATAACAATATATGACAATATCTTTATATTAAGGGAGGGAGGAAGGAAAGAAAGGATTTATAGAGTTTGCAGGTTAAATATATTTAACATTTTTCACTTTTTGTGAAATAAGCTATTGTTAATAAATATCTCTATTCTTCCCCAGCATAAGATAGATAATATTAAAATTTAAATGGGAATTCTCACCCTGCAAAATGTAGAAAACTCTACCCTGCAAAGTCATATTTCCTCAAAATGTCACTGGTTTACAATCCTTATTCTTGTTCCTTAGCTCCTTTAAACATTCGTTGATGACCCTCGAAGCAGTCTATTTTGCCCATGTCTTGTGAACAAACAGTTAGATCTTGTCCATAATATAATGGTTACAGTGCAAATTTCCAAGTTAGGTGCATTATCTTGATGTAAGAAATTACTTTTAATAATCCACCTTGAGGCAACCTACCTCAATCAGATAAACTACAAGATGCTACTGCATGCTTCTACACTGTATCTTCACCACGGTTTTGCATGGATTTACACTTGGTTTGACCATTCCTTGACTTGACAAATCCATAAATTCTCATTAACTCACTACAGTTTGAGGTGCTTCCAGATTTATGGGATCCCATTGCTAGATTTCTTAAAAGTGAGCTGTTTTGGTTTTTTTTTATGGGCACACATAGCCATCACCAGGTACAATATTCCACATATAGCAGGTGATGCATTCAAATAAATGTGCATTAATCTAAAGTAACCTTTCCAGAGAAGGTTTTTGATGACCATTTGCTCAGACTAAGCTTCTTAGAAATAGTGAAGCTGTTGTATTATGAGCATTCCCTTCTGTAAGAGAAATCCTAATAACTTGAAAATGGATATTAATTCTCTTTAATGATCATTTCATTTTCAGATTGTGTTGGTATGGAAATGTGACTTATGCACTCAGATTTGTGTTTTTCTCTCCCCTAAGGTCTGAATCCTGTTTAGTGACTTCAATCAAATCTAAAAGAAATTTCTCTTAGAAATAATTTACCTTAATGCAAATTTGGAAAAAGTTGGGGGGATATCTCTTAAAGAGAGAATGGGAGTGTCCTTACCAGGAGACAGATGAGTTCAGATTACAGTTTCTTTGTGGCAGCAGTGAACTGGCCAGCCAGCAGCCACTTCCTCATCTACTGTCCACACCAAGTGCTGTGTCTGCCTAGTGGCAGAAGGTGAAAAGGCATCTCGTTTATACTATTTGGGGCATTTAGAGGCCAAAAGGTGCAAACCCATTGAAAAACACACTTGGTTAGTTCTAATGTTCAAAGAAAAACTTTAAAGATCATTTTATCTCTTGTGTGCGTTAAGCACTTGGCTTCTATCATTCTTATGTGACTGGTTTATTCCTGACCCCATGTAGTAGTTCCCACATGGTTGAAGTGGTGAGATAATTGAGATATGACATCTCAACTCTAGAGATCCAAAATGCTGACTAATGTGTGTTCTGTATTGTGCAGACAGACTCAGAAGTAATAGAAGAAGACAGCACAGAGTCTCTTGATGACAGGGTGAACCTCAAGCATTAGTATCTCCCTATTGCTATACTCCCACATATTCCTGAAAGGGAAAGGGCACAATTCATCTTAGAAAGGCGAAAAACATCTGGTGTTTAAAACAAGAATATAGATATAAATCTTTACAGGTAACTGTATTTCAATAGTTTTCTGGGGGCAGACCATACTTTCAATGATAAACTGATATGTTAACTTTTAAGTTCATTCTTTATAAAAAACTGCTATTAATAAAACACATATTTACATTCAAAAGCATGAAATATGAATCCAAATAGGCTTCATGGTTTGAAAGTCATTTGTATAATTCATAAATCAATGACAAGCATAATGAATTAGTCACATAACTGGCACTTTAGAGACAGAACTTTAAATTTGGATGCATGTTTTATTTAAAGCTTGATGTGCTATATAAATAAATCATGAAAATGTACTTCTGACTCAAACAGTAAATGATAATGTAAGGAATAGCAGCCTCTAGAAAACAATGAGGGAGGAAGGGTCATCAAATGACCTTGTGTTATTTGGCTTGCACAGGCAAGTGGGAGCCATCAGTAACATTTTCAGGGCCTTGTTGCTTTCTGCCAGTTCAGAGGAATGATGTACCAATTGAGGCTTGACTGTTAAAAGGTTGGTTAGACCTAAGTTTAAGGTAAGCAGCAATTATGGTCCACTCTATATTAGATGGGAAACTTTATTATTAAATTATTTGAATCCTCAATAGAGAATTTCAAATACCTTCCATCACAACTGCTCTGTGCTCCTTTTTCACTTGGCTTCTATGTATCAAAATGGACAACACTGTAAGTGGCACAAGAATAAACCTCTTATAGTAAGCCTTCTTGGTAACAAATGAAAATGTACTACTTTGAACTTGAACAACTTTGATAAGAGCTACCAGACTGGGTAAGTTTTTGAGTGGAATGCAAAAAGGAAAAAGGTGAGTGACATACAAGGGTAGTTCCATTGATTTTGTCATTCAAAGAGATATTTTCACTTCTTATACTTTGGCCATATCTAAGCCTCTAAAATATTCAAAGTTAAAGAAGTAATGAAGTCAAATACATATAGATGCATGCAATTACAATTGTAAAAGAAAAAGAAAGGCCCTGTGAATGAAGTTTTATTTTTCTCAACACCACTGAATCTTTCATAGTTTGAACATAATTTGGTAGCTTGAATATTAATGGTACCATTTATCTTCTATGAGTAATTCCATTCTCAATCAGTGCCAGTTAAAAAGTGATACACGTTTGGTGAAAAGAAATGCCCAAACTCACTGGTAATAAGCAACAGCTGCAAAGTGCTAAAAAATAATTATTTGTTAGGCATATGTAGGCCTATTCTGCACCTACTCCTACATGAATCAAAGCCCCATTCAGACCCCTTGAGAACTAAGTGGGTCTTTGTACATGAAGATTCCTTGAAAGTAGGTTAATGAACTCAAAGAATTGCCATAAATGCTTATTATGTACTCTGCTAGGTGATATCAAAACCAATCTAGGCAAATTTTTAAGAGTTAAAAAAAAAAAGGTGTCTGATGTGTGGGACATGCTAATTGGTCATTGGTAGTAGGGCTTTAACTTTCTTTCAAAAAAGAAACACCACCTAACTATTTTCTTTCAAGTCATTAAACATATATTCTAGACTTGCATTAATTTAATCTATGAGTCTGAGTCTCCTTGCTTTACATATGTGATGTCTTCACAAATTAACCAGACTTTTAATCTGCAAATTTTCTTCTCTTACTTCCCTAATCCCTAATAGTTCGTTGACATCATAGTCCAGAAATGCTGGCTCTCAGCTCCTCCTTACAGTCCATAAAACTTGTCCATTAGCAGTCCAGAGGTCCATTTGTACCCTTATCTTTTAATCCTCTATAGACTAACTTCCTGACTTATAGCACATGCTTGAGAAGAACTTTCTTTTTGCTTCTCACAACCCTGTGGAAATCACATATAAGAGACCTTTGCAAGTACTCAGGTTGAAGATGAAGGAAGGAAGAGGGAGCAAGATCACAGAGATACAAAGGCATTAGGTATTAGCTATTTGACACTTACAAGCCACATGAAACCCTTTGCCCTCACTTCACAAGGGTTCTTAACCTTTTGCTGAAAGGTGAAGTTGAAAAGGAAGAATTATGTCCTTATATTCAGGAGGAGAATAAGTCCATTGTTACATGTACTAATAATGATTGGCAGCCCTCAGTTATTGTAAGGAAGAGTAAAAGGGAAGGGCAACCAATCTGAAGGCAAAGGAGTAGTTCAGTTTTCCAGATGGTTGCCTTTTCTCTGGAGACATGCAGAAGTCTGAAAACAATAGACAGAGAAATCTGTAAATCAAGCCTGTCTGAATTTATACCTGTATTTATAAGGGACCTACTGCTAATATCACTCGGAAAGGACCACACATGGTTTCACTTTAAGATATTTAGTGTCTGCAAAGAGTAGATAAGGTCTGTTAAATTCTGTGAGAGTAAAATGGAACACTGAGTCGAAATTTTTAAGTTCATAGTTCTGTTTCCATGGAGCCCAAATGCTGCAAGAATGAGACGTGGATATAAAACTATCACTACAAATAATAAGAATAGTAGTTAGATTTTTGTTGCCATTGTATAGTAGTTATAATAAAGTGCTAACTAACACTACTACATATAGAAAAAAACTCCAAGATTGGAAATTAATTTAAAAGTTTCTACATTGCAAAAAAAGGACTGTGCTAACTGCACAGGTAAGAACACCACATAACTGGGTGAAAAAAGAGGGAAAGGTCTGCTGTAGCAGTTCTATAGTTGTACTAAATTCAGCTCAAGGAGAGATGTGTATTTACCCAATATATATACAGAAATGTCTTTTGTGACAACTTAATTGTATATAAAATAATGTTTAAGGAAGCAAATTCTTAAGGGACATCAAAGTTGTATCATTAGGCTGAAAGACTATAATTGAAAGCAGGAATAACATCCTTCGAGTTGAAATTGAATAACAATCATTAGGCTTGGATTTCCTCAGACATAAGCCTATTTCAGTTAACAAGCTCAAACCTTCTGGATAGCTCATCAAGCCACATCCATGTCTTCATATGTATTGACAGAAGCTTCATAAGCTATACATGATAATGAACAGCTGATTATCCATATATTGCATAAAACCCATTTGGCAAATCATGAATCATCTGTTTGAAAGAATTTGTTCATATGTCTATCTGTTTTATCAGTAGTTCAGCTACTTTATTCTCTAAACTCTTTTTAGATTTCTGATCCCCCTAGCAATTAGACCTACCAGGCTGTGAAGGTAAGTCACAAAATACTATGTCTGGATCTGCGGCCCCCAACACAAGAAGGACATGGAGCTGTTGGAACAAATCCAGAGGAGGGCCACGAAGACAACCAGAGGACTGGAGCACCTCTCCTATGAAGACAGGCCGAGAGAGCTGGGGTTGTTCAGCCTGGAGAAGAGAAGGCTCTGAAGAGACCTTCTAGCAGCCCTTCAGTACCTGAAAGCAGCCTGCAGAAAAGCTGGAGAGGGACTTTTTACAGGGGCATGTAGTGATAGGACGAGGGGTAATAGACTCAAACAAAAAGAGGGTAGGTTTAGATTATGTATTAGGAATAAATTCTTTACTGTGAAGGTGATAAGACATTGGCACAGCTCTCTCAGAGAAATTGTTGATGTCCCCTCCCTGACAGTGTTCAAGTCCAGGTTGGATGGGGCTTTGATCAACCTGGTCTAATGGACAATGTCCCTGCCCATGACAAAGAGGTTGGAACTATATGGTCTTTAAGGTCCCTTCCAACTCAAACCATTCTATGATTCTATGAAATAGAGGTCAATGGGCTCAAACTGAAATGAAAGAAATTCCTTTTAAACACAAATCAGACAAAAACAACAGGTTTTGGTAGTGGTTGAGGTGCTCCAATTGTGATCTGTGCACCTGGGACTGCCCTGAGCCAGTCATAGCCAGTTACAGATAGCTCTGCTATCCAAAACCAATCCACTGCACATTCAGCTGTACCCATCAGAGAAGCATATGATGCCTCTGCAAAAATATGTTTAAGGAAGGGCAGCAATCCCTAGTGAAGAGAAGATGCAATAGACAACACCAAGGCAGGAGAGACACCTGAGTGGGGGCAAGAGGAGAACAAGAGAGATGCTAGGGTAGGAGGGACAACATATCAGGAGGGAGATGCAGAGGAAAAGAAGAGATGTCAAGGAGAAAAAAGTAAGACAGAAGAGTAAGAGTCTTCCGAGTAATGCTGGAGGAGCAGCTTGAGCAGTCAAGAGCAAAGAGATGGCGCAAGAACTAGAGCAGAGATGCCTGAGGAGGATCAGACCAAAGATACACCTAAGCAGGGACTAGAACAAAGAAATAACTGACCAGGGGCTGGAGCACAGAGACAGCTGAGCAGGGGCCCGAGCAAAGAGACAGCCAAGCAGGGCTAGAGCAAAGGGGTGCCTGAGCAGGGGGATATTCAAAACTGATGAACATTTTTTGGTCCATAATAACATAGGAAATAGCTTTTTCACTGAGGGCAAACAGTGCAGTTCTGCAGAACTCAACTGACCACAGTCCCGAGTAACCTGATCCAGCTGGCCCTGCCTTATTCAGGGGACTAGAGAACTGCAATGGTGCCTTCCAGCCCCAGCTGTTCTGATTCTGAGACATTACAGGTTTGTTATCAGCTTAACCACAGAAAGCTCTTCTTTTCAAAATACTTCAGTAATGCCTTTTAAAAATTATTCTGACAGGTCCCAATACAACTGCAGATCTGTGATAATTGGGAAATACATGAACATAGGAATGAACACAACAGTTTCTGTTCTGCAGATTTTTCTCTTATCTTGCAGAAGGAGCATTGTTAAGAGATCTGAAGGACTACAATCAGTTAATGTGGAAAAGCAGCAGACAAAGACTATTCAATACGCTGGGAAGGGAATGACTAGAAAAATCTCACAGCTTTATTACCTAGAGAGGATAATAATGTTGTATATTATTTACTTCAGTTTATGCAGCACTACTGGATCTGGATGAAGTTTCTCTGGTAGAAAGAAAAAGGAGAAACTGAGGTGGACTGTTTTTATCCAATGTAGTCACTTCTAGTGTCTTAGAGATTGTTTGGAGCAGAGAAGTTCTGTGAGCTTTTGAAGAAGAGGACAACAGTAGTATGCAGGAGGGCTAAGGCAATGAAAGGGTATCAGATTAAATACAACTTTGCAAATGGGCAGGTTCCTGGAGAAGAATTGCACTGGTGGAGAGATTCTGAAGT
Source organism: Aegotheles bennettii (assembly GCA_013398125.1). NCBI lineage: Eukaryota > Metazoa > Chordata > Aves > Caprimulgiformes > Aegothelidae > Aegotheles > Aegotheles bennettii. The sequence continues at coordinate 64,810 of VZRW01006933.1, forward strand.
CTGGGCATGACTATAAGATAGAACTATTGCTGAAACTAGAGTATGTTGGATATAACTTACTATCCTATGGCTTCTATTTCTTTCTTAGTCCTATTCCAGTACTCCACACAATTCTTCAATTATCCTACTGATTTCTTTATAAGCATAAACTAATATTTGCCCAGATTAAGTTTGATTTGTTATCTGGGTTTTTTTGTACCATGGCTTGACAACACCATGCAAACTAATAGGGTCAAAATAGTATTTTGGACCATATCTTGTCTTGGATACCCTGTCTTAGTCAGTCTAACAAATACCTCCCTCTCCCTTCTGCTGCCTAACCGTTCAATCAAAACTCAAGGAAAGAAAATTCACTCATTTAAAAATCTGCTCTGTGGTTTTACCGAGTCAGGATCCTGGTAAATAGTTCCCAATAATTTCAGAGAGAAAAAGTTAAGGCTATAAGATTAACTACCAGAAAAAAAACAAAACACTATACTCATATTTCACTGCTTCTTTCCTAACTCTCAACTGATTGCAGCATAAACACAAATAGTTTTATCTTCCAGTTAATTTAACATAAAATATAAGGAATTCTTGGAACAATCTCACACAATCCTCTAAATAGTGGCTGAATAAAACAGACATAAAACAAGTGCAGAATGATATATGGATTTAGGATTCCAGTCACTGTTTATTACAATCCAGGCAATATTTGTAATTTTATTATGCTTTTGAGTATATACTGGTCAAACAGTTCCACATAATTTCTCCAGATGTATAACAGTCCTAAATTATTCTGTAGTTCTTGTTTGTTTTCCTTAACAAGTAATTTATAATACAGTACAAGTCTCTTGTCACTATCTTCATTTATTTGTTTTACTTTTTAGTTTTCAATAATCAGCTTAAATCACCATATGATTTGTGTTATCAAACTCAGGAAGTGTTTCTAAATCCTTTAAGCATAATACTGCTGAAAACACAAGTCACAATTTAAAATTACTGCAAAGGTTAATCTGTCTATAAACTTTGAAATCAATAATATTGATTTCAAGTTAAGGCTTTATTTATCTCTGTTATTTCATTTAGTAAAGACCCACCAATAATCTAGCAGTAAGGCATCAGCATATAGAGATAATAATATCAACTAATTCTTTTTTTCTTCAAGTATAATGTCCTCTCCAACATTGTGAAGAAGACCTAAAGGAATTTTTCAGCAGAAAAGTCATAATTGGTTTACACATCTTAAATAGTCATCTACTAAAATAAGTTCTAATAGTCTGAATTCTATTATTTTTGTTAAGGTTGTGCTCTCAATAATAATAAGTAATTAGTACAAGAAAGTATCTTGTCTGTACAAATGAGCTGTTCTATTGATTTGAACAACTTTTATGTTCCATTGCACTATGTACTGGTTTTGCTGGAACAGAATTATAAAATAATATTTCTGTTCAGAGAAAGTGTAGTTTTGAGAGATGGCAGAGTCCAATTCTGTGAGAACAAAAGAGATGAGATGCTCTGGTGTGCAGGTTTCTGTAGTGACCAAGGTCAAGGGTAATTTTGAGCCATGCAGGTGCAGTGGGCTAGGAGGGTCAAAGCCCAGGACAGCTGACCCCAGCTGGCCAACTGAGCTATTCCATACCATAAACATCACCCTCACTATAAATTGAGAAGTTGAGAGGTTCCGGGAGGGACTTCTACCATGGCTGACTTCCCAAGAGGGTCCCACCTGACTCACCAGTTTTCCCACACCTGAGGCCTCCGTCTCGGTTTGCTGAGATCACCTCTGGAGCT
>VZRW01006934.1:684-41844 GCA_013398125.1 Aegotheles bennettii
CGGGAAGTCGCGGTCCCCGCTGAGCTGGGGGCTGCTCCCCATCGCGGGCGTGCAGAAGGATGCAAGCCCGAAGCTCCAGGTACCCCCCAGGGAACTCTGCCGCCCGAGCTCGGGCACCTTATGGGAGCGGTTCGGCACCCACCCGGCAGCCCCGCTGGCTGTTGCGAGCTGTGAATTGGCCGCACAGCTGCGATCCCGTGTGCGTGAGGAGCAGGGCTGCTCCCTGCAGGCTCCAGCGTGGCTGTAGGAGGTGAAGCTCCGACTTCCTGCGGCGTGGTGCTGTGTTTGAATGTTAAATTCTTTCCACAACGCTCAAAGGTCAGCGTACCCTGTTAGAAAAGGTCATTCCCTCGCTCCAGGTTATCAGTTGGATATTTCAGGCTCTTCAAGTCAGCGGGGTTGTCAGTGATGGGGACCCGGGGAGGGGGTGGCCCCGCTCTGCCCAGCGCTCCTGCGCCCTGCTCGGCCACGGGGCGCAGGGGGGACCCGCCGGGACCTTACAGGAAAGGTCCTGAGCTTTGCTGGGTATTAAAGATCCATTTCAGAGTTCTAAGAAGCTTGATGAAGTATTAAGCTTGATGCTCTGGCACAATCCCAAGTTACATAATTATATTATTCTGCTTACTCGAATTGGCCTTTCAGTTTCAAACAGAGATGACACCGTCCTCCTCAAAGGGTCGTTTTCCCAGGAATTCTTAAATAGCTGCTGCATTCCAGCAGCAGATAAAGCCATTTCTCTCCGTTCACCTCTTAACCATGTTTTTGTGGTGGTGTGTTGAAATGTTAAATCCTACAGTGACAACTCCCCTATCAAGACAAGTCCTCATTAGGTGGCTCTACTTTGCTTTCTTTTTCCTTACTAACAAAAATGTTTACTGTAGTAACTCAGGAAGATACCAAAGACTAATAATTTCTGCTGTATCTGTGCATCACCCAAAAAATTTCATCCTCTCTGCAAACACACACAATATTAAAACCTGACCATGCCATTATGCAGATTGCTAGGAAACAGGGGGTCGCTTTTTTTCCCCCTTTTTTTGGAATGCACAGTGTAGCTGATGGCAAAACTTGGCTCGGATATTTTTATTACTTATGATAATATAAGAAATGAGAGAACTAGCCTGATTCTCTTATCACAAGCTGAATTTGCATTCAAGAAAACTGTTTGTGGTCAGTTTTCTCACACCAAAGAAGTAGAAAGCCTAGTAATGGCTTGTGTGCAATACAAGTCGGCCGTAATTGCAAAGACTCAATCTTCTACAGTCAATTTAACTGAAAAGCTGAACTTCTAGCTTGCCCATTAGAAGGTTGAACAGAGCTATTACACACTTGGAGAAGTGCAGTAGCTTTTCCATCCTGTTCTTTTCCCAGAGCTGCGTCAAGCTGTCAGCGTGGGAGGTGCAGGTAGTAGCATCAACTCATAGATTTGGGGCATATTCTGCCATCGTTTACTGCTGCTTTCAGGGAAATTTCTCACATGGACATCTCTGTCACTCCCTAGAGTTCTTGCTATAGGTGGTGCTTTGAAGTATTTTATAGTAAACGTGCAGCAAGTCTGAAGAAACTTTCAGTTCCCATTTTCTGAGCCTGCAGAGTGCTCGTTTCCAGGGAGGGAAATGGTGTGCTACCAGTCCAAGTCAGCAGTAAGCTTAATTAAACCTGAGTTTGGGAGTTAAGAAAGGTTGAAAACAGCTTTTGGGCAGCCAGTTGTGTCTTGTTCTGCTGCTCCACTGAGTCATCATGAGTACTTTTGATTGGGATGGCGATGGAACTGCTCATTTTGATGTAGATAAATGCCTCCATGAACAGGTAAAGAATGAGTCAGTTACAACAGGTGCTACTCAATACTTTTACATTGTTTTAAAAACTATGTCAGTTTTAAAAAATAAGCTCTGATGATTATAATATAGTAGAAACTTAAGGATTGACTTCTCCTGTTCTATTTAAGTGTCATTTATTTGGAAGTAGTTCTAGAAGTCCTGAATTGACACGGTGCATTTATAGCGATTACTCTTCAATTAACTGTGGCAAATGTTTTTAGTGCAGCTGCCTGTTAAGAAAGATGGGCCTCATCACAGGAGGAATATTATAATACATAAAATATGCATATTAATCAGCAGAAAAGTTGGTTCTTCCGTTGGAGGATTATAGTGCATTAATGATAAATCTGGCAGGAAGATTCACTCTTAAAGCTTCTCATGGAAAATGAGAACAAAGATGGCATTTCAAGAGCCATCTGTCAGTTGGCGTGTCAACATTATTTTTATATAGGTGAGATTTCACACAGAAGCAGACTTCCAATAGCATTTCTCACCAGGGCTGTGTTTGGTGGATGCATTTTGAAAATTCATGTAGTTAGAACTATTTCTCACTTCTCAGTTACTGTGACAATCACCTAGAACTACACTTTCTAATGGATGCTGATTTCTTAAACTCCCTGGTAGAAGGGTAATAACCTTACCTAAACATATTTCTGATGCTCATCGAATAGAAAACCAAAGTATGCCATGAAACCTTTGACAAGAGGTTTAACAATATTTAATACCTTGATTCAAAATAGTATGCATATACTGTTGTGAGCCAAGATCTGAGGAGTTAGAACCTGTGGTAAACTTTATTATAAGAAAGCTATTAAAGTTCCAATAAGGTACTGCATATAAAATGATGCAATAATGCACTACTGAGCATGCAAAATACCTTAAAGCAAAAGACACCGAGTTCACTGGTTTGTTAACTTGACAACAGCTTAAATGTCAGCATGAGGTTATTTCATTCCTAATTGTTTTTCCAAAAACATAAGGTGGCAAATCTATGTTTATTATATTGTGATAGAAGGCTACAGACAACTTTGCTGCGACAGTGGCATTGTGCATTTGGCCTTATTCTCCAACCATCTGAGAAAGAAAGGAGAATATATTGAATTGTGCTTCCTCTCAATGATGAAATCCATTATTACTTTTGTGGTCAGGTGCAAATTCTATCGATGAGCTTTACGAAGTCCAACAGCAGGAAGTATTTATCTAAAAAAATCTTACCTTTTAATATTTCTCTTAGAGTGGCATGAAAAGTGTGCATTAAGGAGATATGCTATCCTGAATAACAATGACAACGCAATATGAAAATCTCCTTTGTTGGCATCTGAGCAGCTCATATGAGAAACATCCAGCAAAACTTCAACGCTTAGCAGATCGCTTATCAGTACTGGTCTGATTTTTGGCTTGGTGCTGCTGGATGAATGGGTCACTGTTCAGCACTGCCATGGTAACAAATTGTTTGACTGTTATTCAGGGTGGACATAATCAGTTCAGCTCTGTACCTCCTCTCTCTTTTCTGTTGCTGCATTGACAAGCAAAGGCAGTGTCACAGGACAGGTCACCGGATGAGTGCCAGACCAGAGGAGATACCCACTGCAGAGGTGATTGTCTGTACAGCCCAACACTGTGTAGTCTGTTGAGAGAGTTATTCTAGTTTATCAAACAGTATTTATTAGGAATGCAGATTGGCAGATTTAAATGCACAATTAATCATGTAAACACATCACTGAGGAGTAACTATTAAATAAAAGCATGATTATTTTTAGAGACTCTTCCAGGATCCAAAGTACACTACAGCAATTGTAACACTATCACCATTTTAAATACATGAAGTTGAGCTGCTGTTCTTATGTAATTATTACAGCCTTATGAAATCTGGGCATAGTGGTGTACCTAGATAATGTACATTGCTTATTCTGAGTGTCCTCTTATAGTCTTAATTTAATCTTTGTATATCTCATCCCTTAGCAATAAATTTTAGGGAGTCAATCCTCATTCCCCTTCCACTCCAAAATGTTTCTTTTAACTCCTTTAAAAAACAAAACAAAAAAATCCCCTAAGTTTCTTATTAAAAAAGAAAGTTACTTTCATAATGACTTTAGGCCTTTCTAAAATAAATGTGGCTGTAGTTCAATTATAAAAGCAGTTTATGTGATGCTGGCACATTTTTATGATTTTATGTTTTTAATGCATTGTCTTCTCTCTAGAGCTAACACACAAATATTGCATCTATCCCATGATGAGCTGCTGCACCAGCACTAACATAGCAGGTTTCTTTTAGTTCTCCAATTCCTTAAACCTTTCAGCTATTGCACATATGGATAAACACAGAAAAATACAGAATACTTTAGGTTGAGCACCATTTAGTACAAGCAAAATAATTAATGATCAAGCCACCTGAGGAACTGCCCAGGCTTTCAGAAATGCAGGTTATTTTGCAGGAAGGTATAAATGACAAGACCAAGTGGTAGAAAGCATTCTGCTCACTGAAATGCTAAATTTTATTTACACAGTTTTCTTTCTATCAAATATTACTAAAGGATTGGTGGTACGTAAACAACAGTACATGCAGTTTGATCCCTTTACTAAGAAAAATAAATGTACAGTTCTGTTAAATAAAGACCAAATGCTATTATGTACAGTCTGTTAACTGAAAGGCCTTGCAAGACATTCAGGTTTAATTTTAATACTTTCCAAATAAATACCAGATAATGCAACATTTACAAATAGCACACCAGCAGTATTGTCACGGTAATCATTTCACAAATCAGAATTCAGTATTTCAATTAAGCAAATGAGTAGCAGCTCCTTCATAAATTTTAAGGCATGTCACATAGCATCAAAATGGAACCGATGAGCCTCCTGTCGCTTCTCTCTGTCATCTGCTTTCTGAAAAATAATAATAAAAGACACACTGTGGGATCCAGAGCAATGCTGTTACAGAACTGAGTTGTCAAACGTCACAGAATGGTTCACTTTTTCGAAGTCGCTCATTTGACAAAAGGCAAAAAGCCTCATAAAAGCCCCAATAATTAGCTCTTAAATGATGTCAGTTTGAAAAAGCAATAATCTACTCGAAATTGGCTTCTGCTGTTAATGCTCAGCTGTTTTAGTATTTCTGACTCATTATTTTCTATTATTTCTATTAATGCTTTTTTAAAAGGAGTATTTAGTCTGCATTGTAAATATGAGCTGAAATGACTGTGGATTAACTGTAAATGTAATCTATGTCCCACTTAGAATTAGATCCTTTTTAAAAAATTCTATTAAATACAAATGTAGACGAGGATGGCAGCTCAACCAACAATTAACAGCACCAAGTAGGCTAAAAGTGTTCCCTGTTTTTGTTTGTATCACGAAAATGTGAGGAAGGATGCATTTCCCTGCTTATTTATGCACAACACACATTGATCTGCTGAAACAGTAGTTTGGATGGTGCTTGGAAGAAAGAAGCATATTTAAATTGCACCTATAATCCATGTAATATATAAAAACATGTCCTCTCCCACAAGCCTCCTCCTGGGTTCTAAAGCAGTAACAGTGTCTGAAAGCACTTATTAGAGGATTTTTTGGAACACATTGTGTGAACTTCTCTGGCAAACAGTGTTTCTGTCAGGACAGACAGTATGTGCAGATCTTGCATGAGAGAATTTAGCAAAACAGATTTCAGTGCTTTTGGGTTTGCTTATACTTTTTTCTTTTTTTTTTTTTTAATGAGTAAAATGAAGAGAAGCCCTTACAGCATGCTGATGTGTGGGCATTCAGAGTTGTGTCTCAGCTGATAAATACACACAAGAATTTTGGTAGCAATGGGTGCGTGTGTTCTGCCGTGGAAGTTTGTCATCTGCCTCGGCTCGAGGCCAAGCATTTCCTCACCACACAATGCTGATGTAGGAGAGCAACTCCCTTGGATTAACCATGGATTTGACTGCGTTCTGTGGCAGCAGCAGAGCTGTCAGTGAAGTCTACGATACATCAGCCTGGCTTTCTGGCAGGGACCGTATCCATGTCAGTAGTATTCTGACTGTCAAAAACGGGGTGGGAAGAAGGCAGTGGCACACTCTTTCCCACATTGAAATGCTTGTCATATTCCACAAATTTTATACTCTCACTTAAAAAGCCATTTGCACTCCATTTCTTGCATGCTTCCTGAAAAAATTACTACTTCAAATTTGACAGTAACTGATACTCTGATGAATCCATCATAATTTTGCTAGCAGTGTTATCATCAACGTGTCGCATTCACGTGACTGGCCTCAAGACCACAAGGTGAGTTATGAAGAATCAGAATACAGGAATATCAAGGTCCTTAGCTAATGCTGCAGAGCATATTTGTTGTAAGATGAAAATGTAAGATGTAAATTCTTCCTCAATTTCGCTTTCATTTGATGTATCAAAGCTAAAAAAACTAGTAAATGACATTTGAAAGCTTATTTATTTATTTATTGGATCCAAAATGTCTAAGGAATGGCAGAGCAAGATACTATCCCTAAATCCTACAGTTACTTAAACAATACAACACTTGGCTGGCAGATGACTATGTAAGAGCTATTGTAGACAAAGGGCTCCTATTACTACTTATTGGCAGAGGTCAAAGCACATGGTTTATTTAACTGCTGAATAAAACACTGCAGCTTACAGATGGATATATCCTCTGGGGGAAGAGAAGAGATTGTAACTGCCAGTACATTCCCCCTTCCTTTCTTTGCTATAGGTACTCTAGAGATCAGTAAGGGAAAACAGCATTTAGGCAGAACAGCATTTTTATGAAAGGATTACTGAAAGAGGCAGTAAACCAAGAGCAAGCTTAGAAACAAGGAGCTTTGGAGTTTAACACCCAGTCACATACCAGTGATGCATGATACAGCCCTAGTCAAGATTCCTACATGTTCTGTACCTCAACCATTTCTTCTGGACAGTGGGAAGGTAAAACTCAATAGGAAGGCATTGGAAAATGATGGGAATTAAAAGATGTTTATACGGTAGTCTGAAAACACACACGATTTATCCAAATATTTCCACCTGTTCTGCGCAAGATGCAGCAGTTGGACATGAGTTTATACTATAACAAAAATACCACTTGATTCACATGCACCTGATGGGGTTTGCAATGGCTCAGAAAGCACTCGCTCTGGGCTGAGTGAACACGATGAGTCAATACAATGAGTCAATACATGAATTAGGATATGAAGAATTGTTTTAAATGTTGATATAAAATCTCCATTTCTCCAGATGGAATTATACATAGTAAATCCTTCCCAAGTGCAAAGTCCAAGTACTTCTTCTGCTATTCTTGTTGCTTAAGATATGCTGGAGACAGAATTAAACCCAGCCAGCGCATAGCTGCAGTTAGCAATGCTTTCTTGGTACAGTAGGCCATGCTAAGGACAGTCATCATAAACTTTGCATTTCTTTGATTTGTGTGTTTTATTCCCAGCTTTACTATCATTTGGAGACTATATTTAACATTTTGACGAGTGAAGATTGACAGATAAATAACACTGAAATCTGAAGCATGCACAAAGCCTATCTGAATGTTTAACAAGGTCATTTTATTTCCACAAGCACAAAACAACAAACAGTTCCACCATGTCAAAAAGTGCAGTAATTTCATTTGACAGTGGAGATTATGGTTTGGGTATGTAGGAGCATTTATTGGCAATCTTGCCAGTTGGATTTGACTGTGAACTGAGCATAGTTAAGAAAACTGGGAATGCATTTCTTTTGTGACATGAAAGGCCCCTTTCAAAATGCTTCTTCAAATCAATGGATTTTTATACACTGCATGTATAATTCAGACACACAGAGCAAAGCAGCCAATATGCACACGATTGACTCCCTATACAGTCTTGAATGCTAACGTCAGTGCAATCAGCAAAGATAAATACAGAAAAAGAGACATTTTCCTTATTTTTAGATTACTAGCAGAACTCGAGATAAGTAAACTGAGTTTATCTTCCATTTTGCAAACAGTACTCTTTAAAGCTCTGCAAAATAGAAAGCTTAGATATGAAATAAAGCCATCTCGTTTAGTTGTGAATAACAGCTTAATGGCAAAAGCTTATCCGTTTTGCTCTTCGTTTCCCTTTTTAAGTGTCTTAAGAGCTTAAATAAAAAGAATGCCAATTTTTAGGCTTGCAGTAATACTGAATTAATAATAAACACCTTTTGGGAATTAACGCAGTCTGTATCCAAAATTATACTGTAGAAAACGACTCAAAAACCCCCAATGTACAAGACTGTAAAATATTAGGAAGTGTTAAATAGTATAGAAAGTATAGAAAAGAATCTAGTTAATTAATCTTACCTTTTCCTGCCAGTGTAATATGCCAATTATTGCCAGGATGAAAACACAGACTCCAATTAAAGCTATAGCTGTTAACAGCACAATGTTACTTGGGGTCAGATACAGCTTGGCACTCCAGCTATACAAAAGAAGAAAATCCAAGGAAACATTAATAAACATTAATACCCTTCTCACTAGGAAGCAGAAAACAGATTTAACTTAGAAAGATGAAAAGAGCCTGCTGGTGTAAGACAGGTAACAACTTGGTCTACGGAAACCAGTGGCTATACTTAGACACTGAAGCTTCATGGTGTTTATTTGGAAATACATGGTTTAATATAATTATTTTCAGGTAATGCCATGTCTAAATTCAGTTTCTGTTTAACTTTCCAGGAATGCTATGGATATTTTCAGGGACTGACTTTTTTCTCATTCGGAGATTTATCTCCTGTCCCTGCCCAGGACAAAGTACAATGAGTAAGAAAACCTTCCACAAAACTGCCTGGGGCTTGGGGAGATGGAGAAGCAGGGTGAAATAAGCCTGTAAGATAGACTGTTTCCTCCTCCACATGAGGAGCTCCTCTTGGACAGGCTCATGGGGTCCAGCTGGTTAAGCATCTCTCAATTCTGAAGTTTACCCAGGGACAACTGCAGTTTTAGGCAACATAACCAGCTGATTATGGCAGGAGAATGCTGGAGAGAAAGAAAATCAAGCACTTTAAGGGCTTTTGGAAGACATCACTCAAATGTTGTGAGGTCCTGAGGCTTAGTTTTTGTATTATAGGCTTCCTATAATGGGAAAGCTGTCAGCAGGAGGCTCTGTGTTGAGGCAGCACTGAGAGCTCTCAGGAAACAACATATCTATGTTAAAAAAAATATCATTTAAGCAGTGTTTATTATGAAATCTAACTTCTTCTGGGCATTCTATCCTCTGCTGTTGTACAGTGTCCATGAACTTACTTTGCAGGAAAGCAAAAATAGTTTAAGGATAAGACAATAGAAACATTTTTGCATTCGATGTACCTATAAATACCTCAAGATCACAAATAAATTTTCTTCATCTAGCCAACATTATTCCCGTGGTTGTTAATTAGCAAGTCAAGCGGCACATCACTTCTCAACTGTTATTTGTCCTACAGTAAAATTAACTGCTGAAACTGATGTCAGAATCATTTCTGCGTGGTAAATGCAGCTGACCTCACTGGTAGATCAAGCGGCAAAAAGCAGCTGGATTATGTGACTAATGTTTCCTCTAACAGCAAAGAGAGAAACACGCTCTGCTTCTGGGATAAACATCTTAATTGCGAAGTGAATGCAGTGTTCAAGCTCCTGTGCAATCAACTCATTCACCTTTAAGTAAAGAAGAACATTCCTACCTGAGGCCATGGTCTGATGGTCTAATGGTCAGGAATATGATGGGATAAAGGTTGGACTTGATGACCCTGGAGGTCCCTTCCAACCATAATGGTTCTATGATTCTATGATTCTATGTAGCAACAGATACTGCATTCAGAAGGGCTGAACTAGAGCTTTCATGAGTGACTAGACAGAAATTGCATGTTTGGTGAAACAAAGACGCTTTCTTCAACCATTACCACGCTCGCAATTTATCAAAAAGAATGTTGGTAAATCTAGCAAATATGTTATTACTTATAGGAGTTAAGCTGGTAATGCATTTTGATTGTATGAGCTGGTAACAGATTTTGATTCTTTACGGGCACTTAGAGCCTGTGTAAATACTTGAGAAGTTTTCTGCCTGGTCACAGAGGCAACTACATCTATCAAACTGGCCCCTTCTCTCCATTGTTCTTAAATTCACTTTCTACCCAAGTGACTGTTTTTAAACATACACAGTGCTTAATTTAAGCTCTGTGCTAATGTAATTTTGCGACGTGCAAATCAAAATGATGAAGTTACCTTCGAGGAACATTATGAGGATAGGGGATGACTATAAGCTGGGAGTTTGGAATGATAGCTGTCCATTCTTGTTTTCTTACGGACTGAAAGAAAAACAAAGGCTGTGTCAAAATTCCTAACAAACCAACACACTTAAGAGCAAAGAAATTCTCCACTAAAACCTACAGAAGCAGAAACTGAAAAACCAGTTGCTTTTAGAAATTTTAAATATAACTGATTATTCCCTCACATTTGGATAAACCTTTTATTCTGAAAGCTCCAAAGCGCTTTAAAAAACAACAAAAAAAGAAAAGCAAAATAACTATTGCTGACATGAAAGACAGCATCTGCTTAAGAAGTACAAAGCAACAACATAATAGGGAAAAAAGAAAACAACCAGTTCTACAAAGCAGGCAGGCAAAGCAATTATCCAAATCAGAATTTGGTCAGTAGTCTAATTCAATACCTCACTTTTTAAAGTAGTACCAGCAGATCTTTAAAGTCTGAAAATGGTCAGGACTCTACTTTTATGTTTCAACTGAAGCTAAGATAATCATGCTAATCTCCACCTCCCATCATAACCATCATGGTTTTATCACCGAGGCAGAAAGGATTATGTGAGTTTACAGGCCAGCCAGACCATCCCCAGGAAAGTCTTACAGCTGAGACCATAATCATTGGACCATCGAATCTAATGCATATTTACCATATCAACATGCACCATATACCTGTGCTAACATTTATATAGACAATTTCAGTCATCTTCTGGTCTTAGTGTTAGCTTCAGAGCTTATACACCCCCTAAAAAACAGGCATACAAGGTCCTTTTGGGCAAACTTTTCTGTACTCAAACTTACTTCTTTGATATTCTTGCTTCTGGAAAGAAAACATCCAAACTCTACTAGGAAAGGCAAGACCATAAATATTAGTTTGACAATCTTGAATCTCAACTGACCTTTTCTCCTAAAGGACGAGGAATGCCAACATACAGATGATCAAGGAAATTAGCACTACGTCCCAAGCCTAGCACATTGTATGGCAACTGGAGAGCAAAATGTGCTGACTGGCTAAGCTGTCCAGCTGAAATGAAATTAGAAAAAAAGCCCAAGTAAGTATTTTGGGAAACACAAAACAAAACAACCCCCAAAACACCAACTTTCTACGCATATACGCATTTCAGAGTCAGTAATAAAAATGTTCTAAAAATTTCAATGAACCAGATGATTATTTAATTCGTAAAGGCTCAATCCCACATTTCCAAACTTCTTGTGGGCACTCTCTCGGAGAATAGCTGAAATGCTTTAGATTTCTGGGTAAGATGATTCTTTTAATCACAATTTCTATGAATTTGAATTAAATGTGAACGTGAATTAAAGAACGTGAGTTCACATTTTGTAATGAATGGACAGCTAACTCCTTTCTCCCCCTCCACACTTTTTTCCAAGGCTTAATTCTGAAATTTAGTACTCAGCTTCAGGCAACTGGCAGTTGGCTGTATTAGTTGCATGGCATCTTGCACAGTTGCAGTGAACAGGGGGAGAGGAAAATCTCCTAAACAACAACCACCACAGCTTCAAGAAAAACCAGAAACAAACTCCCATTCTCAGCTCCTGGAGACAGCCCAATAAACACAAGCATCCCAGTGGGAAGTCTCCGGAAAGTGAGTGTACAAGAGTATTATAAAAGCAAGGGACAACCAAGATAGGACACCTTTCAGAAACAGCTCTCCAGCTTTTGTATCCTCTTCTGGGGGACAGACTACTTTGTATATTGGATTATGATAATTCTGAACCCCTATTCAATACAACGATTACTTCATAGTTCCATTTTGCTGAACCTCCCTGCCCTCCACCAGCATTTTAGGCAGAAGTTTGCCACATGCTGTGAGGCATGGTTTGAAACAGCCCTGTTTAATCATGAGGTAAATATTCTGTAGTATTGGAGTTTTAGAGCTATGATAATTTTATTTAAAAAGGTAAGATATATACCAACTACATACACTTAGATGAGAGCTGAAAAATCAGCTTGATGCAATTACCTTTTTATTAAGCTAAAATGCTATAAGCATAAACAACAATAATAGTTTTCCTAAAGATGAGGCATATTTTAGATTTACTCTCTCCCCATGCAGAACTACGTAATGAGCAAGTAGATGTGGAAATATTTAAATAGGATTTGTACTTCCAGTCCCCTGTTTTGAGGGTAAGGTGTGCTGTGCACGTTGTCAGGTGAATTCCTAGATTATGCAATTTGTGGCAGACAGCATTAGCTGGGAAGCTTTTCTCTAAGAATGGGGGTTTTCCCAATAATTTGAGATACCAGTATAGGAATTGAGTCTTGAGTCTGTCCCCTCTTTGTCACTGACTTCCCTTACATGATCTTGGCTAAATTGCTCAATATCTAGGTGTCAATTTCCAAATCTAAATTGTGATTAATTCTGAAATTATTATAAGCACGTAATATCTGAAAGCACTGGTCACCCATATAAAAGTAGCAAGGACAAAGGCAGGTTTATGAAATTTGACTTAGTTATAAAAACAAGCAAGGTATGTATTACTTGATCATGCTATAACATAATAAAAAAAATTAGTTTAAAATTTGCTTCACTAATGCTGAGTTCTGCAGGACTTTTCCCCAAAGAACACAATGCTGCTGTAATATTTAACAATGAAAAGCTTTTAGAATGACTTTTGAGTGAAATATTTAAGATTATGAGGAGACTGCAGCTGAGATCTTCCTTTTTTCTTTCATCATACAAATGAAATGAATGTCAACTAAAGGAAAGGAAATAAAAGAAAATGTCATACACTGTGTGCAGTCAGCCTTACAGAGGCTGCAGAGTCGGATACTGCAGCTAGAATTCTTAAAAGCATTGAATAATTTCATGGCTACTAACATTGGTTCTTACGCCTACTAAGATGAGGATAATGAAATTATGTATTATTCAGGAAGTAAATAGATCATTTGCAAAGGTCAGAAAAGAATGTTTTCTTATACATAGCAGGCAGAAAATGTGCATATACCTTTTCTTTATTTGCCTTTAAAATTGGAGATATTAGCTAAGCAGGACTTCGGATGACAGCATATAGAAAGTTCTGGCTTACTTTAAAGCTGCTTACAAATATGAGGTCTTTGAGACTACTTGTTGCTTTACACCACCTATATCTTTCATAAATTCTGATGGTTACTCAAATGTTCCACTTGTAATTGCAAACAAGTAATTAAGAATGACAAGTATTCAGCTAAGAAACAAAAACTTCGAATAAAAATTAAAAATAAAAGGAGAAAGAATTTACAGGGAGTACTGTTAACAGTTTATTGTAATTTCTGAAGTTCTCAGTCACTGGTAATTAATTTACTTAATGGAAGTACTTAAAAATTAATTTACATAGCAACTCTAGCTATTTAGTTTGTTGTAAAACTATTGTAAATGGTTTTCTACTTGTTGCAAGAAGGCTTGAAAACACCATCCCATCCTCAAGCAGAAAGGTGGGATTTCTTATGCTAAGATTGTTCTTTAAGCTTTTGGAAGTCTATGCAAACAAGAGAAAGTGGCTGTTGCTTCATAGCTTGTTTTGTTTCATCAGTAGAACTGTCACTATAAACAATAATTGAAAAACCTTCTCCTGGCCATGCTGTACATTATTACTTTTTAATACTATTTTAGAGACTCTTCAACACTATGTCTTTTGCCTTACACTTCTTGTTTCAAAAAAGTTATTTGGAAGGAGCCAGATATCATGGGCTGTGGTACTGGTATACGTGCTGGTGTTTGTATTTGCTTTCAATCATAAGTCACTATGTTTATTGCTTAAAAAACCTTGGGCAGAGTAAAAAACCTCAGCATTTTAAGACATGGTTTTCAGTGGTTTCAGCCTGTCAGAGACAAAATGTTTATGAAATAGCTGATGTTGTTGGGCAGCCAAACCTTACAAAATTTTGCAGTTTGATTCAGAGATGTTCAGAATGATTTCTGAGTACCAATCTCCTTATTTTTGAAGTATTTTGGCATATAAAATTTGAAGCAATACATATCATTAACCTTTTGAAAGCCTTGTCTGAAAAACAGAATGATGGGTGTATGACAGGTACAGAACTTGTTCTTTCAGATCTGAATTAAGGCATTTCCCTTCTGCTTCCATTAAGCTGATGTAAACTTGCTGAAAGCTTAAGAGTAGCACAATATGCCCTGGGTTAAATTGCAGTGTCCTCAACAGCTTATTTCAGGGTTACTAAGCTTAAGCAGCAAAAGTGCTTAAATGAAGCCAATTTACGAAGGGAAGGTGATTGCATTTACATGTAGAAGCAATGCTTTCTATTGTTTCTTTAAATAGAACTGATAATGTGTGACACTGGATTTATGAACAGAGTAGTTGACCCTACATAAATAATGGATTCACAAAACTGATATTGTTCAGGCAATTTAAATAAGCTTATTTTGTGGAATAACAGAGCAGAACATACAAGATCACTACACGGAGTTGAAAGACCAATGGAAACTCCCATTTCAAACCCAGTCCCCTGAAGAGTCAGTATTTTTTATTATGCTTTTCTTGACACATTTGCTTTAAAGTAGCCCATTAAAGCCATTCATATTAATTCAAAATACAGTAATAATATTGTAGGCTATAATAATTTAGGCTTTCAGAAGTTCCCCAAATTCAATATGTCAGAGGACTGAATAGCTAAATGTGCTTCCATAACTAAAAATGCTATGTCACATCATTTCTTCCACTTGCTAAGTTTTCCTCTAATTTAAAAAATGATGCATTTATCAGAAGCTTTAATACATTCACCAAAGTAGTAAGTGAAGATATTTCTTAAGTATGAACTCAGCTTGTCAAAACCGCCCCCAAAATCTAACAGTTAGAAAATACAACAAGGAGTTGCTTGGTTTTAGACATACATTCTCTGTGCCCGTTGATAATGTAGGTGCTTCTCTGGTAAAAAAATTTTCATTGTTTCACACAACTGTTCATTGTGTGAAACACTGCAGCTGAGTTGTAGCCTGTAGTCTCAGACTTGCATCTGAATTATTCTGTACCATCATCCTCGTTAACACCGAGGTCAGCACATGAATCATAGAATTGTAGAATCGCTTCAGCTGGAAAAGACCTTCAAGGTCATCGAGCCCAACCCCAGGACTGCTAAGTCCACCACTAAACCATGTTCCCAAGGGCCACATCCAAATGTTCTTTGAACACCTCCAGGGACGGTGACTCCACCCCTTCCCTGGGCAGCCTGTTCCAATGTCTGACCACCCTTTCCACAAAAAAAAAAGTCCCAATATCCAGCTTGAACTTCCCTTGGTGCAGCTTGAGGCCATTCCCTCTTGTCCTGTCGCTCATCATTCGGGAGAAGAGACAGACCCACCCGCACTCCAACCCTCTTTCAGGGAGTTGTAGAGAGTGATAAGGTCTCCCCTGAGCCTCCTCTTCTCCAGACTGAACACCCCCAGCTCCCTCAGCCACTCCTCATCAGCCCTGTGCTCCAGACCCTTCACCAGCTCCGTTGCCCTTCTCTGGACACACTCCAGTACCTCAACATCCTTTTTGTAGTGAGGTGCCAGAACTGAACGCAGGATTCCAGGTGTGGCCTCACCAGTGCTGAGTAGAGGGGGATTATTACTCCCCTAGCCCTGCTGGCAACACTATTTTTGATGCATGTCAGGATGCTGTTTGTCCTTGTGGCTACTCGTGCACACTGCTGGCTCATGTTCAGCCGGCTGCCACCCAGCATCCCCAGATCCTTTTCTGCCAGGCAGCTCTCCAGCCACTCTCCCCCGAGCCTGTACCTTTGCATGGGGTTGTTGTGGCCCAGGTGCAGGACCTGGCCCATTGCCTTGTTGAAGCTCACACAGTTGGCCTCTGTCCATCACTGCAGCCTGTCCAGGTCCCTCTGTAGCACCTTGCTGCCCTCAGGCAGATCAACACTCCTGCCCAACTTGGTGTCATCTGCAAATTTACTGATGGGTTCATTTGATGCCTTCATCTAGATCATCAGTAAATATATTGAATAGAACCAGCCCCAGTACAGAGCCCTGGGGACACTGCTGGTGACCCGTTACCAACTGGATGTGATTCCATTTACTACCACCCTGTGCTTGGCCATCCAGCCAGTGCTGGATCCAGCAAAGGGTACTCCCAGCCAGGCCATGAGCAGCGAGCTTTTCAGGAGAATGTTGTGGGAAATGGTATCAAATGCTTCACTGACTGACTGCTTTCTTACAGATTAGATACACACATGCATCCTAGAAAAACTGAAAGGTACTCCAAAAAACTACATGCAGAAGTTGCACGAATTACTGGGCAGCTGTGAACAACCCCATGGAACAGGCTGAATAAGACCAAGCCAGTTTGAGAGTTTGGTAAAATCTCACAGTGAACGTGCATCATTGAAGCTGCATCGTTGAAACACTACAGTGATATTTACATTCCAGGGATTATCAGTCTTGTGCTACACTGCACATTAAAGTGTTGCCCCATCTTTTGAAGTTTGCAGCTCCTTATTTAAAAATATGCCAAAAGAAAGCAATGATAACTGATCATAAATACCTGTGTAATATACAGAAGAAAAAACAAACACACACTCAAACCCCAAACCCCAACAGCTCCAAACTTGAAAGCTTTTTAGAAAGTTGGAGAATTTTACTTCCTTGGCTTTAGTTGAAAGCTTTACTTCAGTTCCCTATTGCTGCTTTTGGAGTTGTAGGTTACTGGTTGGAAAAAAAACTATAGTGGAGAAAGAGCTCTTTTTCTGCTTGAAATTATGCAATGGCAAGTTCAGCTTTCCAAGGCTGAGGATGTCTCCCTCTTCTGACTTAGCAGTTTGGCTCTTACCATTAGTCCACACAACAAGAAATTCTAGATTAATGCAGATTAATACAGTTTCAACTCTCAACTTCTTCTGCAGTATCTTTTCCTGGAGTTCCAGAAATAAATGGGGAAAGTGGGTTGAAAGTGCACACTTGCAACTTCGATGCCTATTGCTTGCAGTGCTGCTAACATCCGTGATACTTCTGAAAGCCCAAACTCCAGTTCTGATGCATTTATATGAGAACATGTGTTTTCATTAAGAAAAACTTTACACCATAAAATTATGGTGTAGAAACTCTTTAAAAACTCTTAAAAAATACAAACAATAAAATACTCATACTATTTGTTTGATATTCAAACCCTTTGCAGGGGGTAAAGTTGTCTAATTTTGTAATGCCCAAATACTTGAAGTCTGGTAATATTGCATGCAATGTCACAAGTTAAAGTCAGTTTTCTAAACAAAAGAGAGTTGTATAGAAAAAACATACTAGCAGGGTATCTCCACCTATAGCAACCAGAAAATCCCTCTGAATAGACTCCAGCTATTCCATTATTAAATGATTCCGGCTTGCTCCATGACTACAATCTTCTTTCTGTATGGTGGAATTCCACATAATGAATCGCGCAATGTCAAATGGCTCTTGAAATTAAGCTTATTTTGCTTTTGTCTGGTACATATTGCAGTGTTTATGTTTAAATTCATTACTGTAATAGCTGCTAGGTGTTTGTGTTCACCTCACAGTCCAATTTAGTTAAACAGCATGAGAACTCAATGCAACAACAGGGAAGGGTGAGCAGATTTAAAAAACCAGAAGGGCAGGATTTAACAGTATGCAAAAGGTCATTTTGCCATCGTAGGTTTAAAATAAAACCAAGCAAAACCAGCAAAATGAAAGAGCTCTGAAATGAGATTTGCAAAGGCTATCAGTCCATACAGCCTCGGGCACACCGATGCTTAAACAAATGATGACTTGATCCATACAAGCAATTCAATTAATCTATTCATATGTTAATATGCCTATGGATATCAATCTTTAAGTAAACCTTAAGTATGCATTGTTCTGTTGTTCCTGGCACACAGGATTAATGGGTTTGGTAGACACAAACTGCAACTATGACCCTATTTATTTCAAACTCTAAATCCATTAGCATATTTTTACCTTAAGCCAGAAAATGAAGATGTCTGTAGCACAGGCTGAAACACAGAAGATACTCTCCTTTTTGAAGTGGAGTGAAAACATGATATAACACATCAACCTGAAGTTCCAGCCAGTCTGGGCCTGGCTTGCAGTGTTCATCGTGGGCATACAGACACGTTGTATATCAAACGATATACAAAAGGTATTTTGAGTATGCTACACACTGCACAGAGTAAGAGACCCTCCTGGCCATAGGTGTCCTTGTCACAAGAACAGCAAGAGAGAGCTGTGAGTGTGTTTGCCTCAGCTGTCTGGCTCAGCAGCACACTAAGGAGGCAGCCAGGACTGCTGTGCCTACGGCAATGCATAGCTACCAGTCTTACCCTTCTATCTGCCTGTCTGCAGGCAGACTTCAAGGCCAGGAATTCCTACAAAGGAGAGAAAGAGAAGGTATCTGAGGGGTCAGATGTTACACAGAGGGAGGAGATAGCAATCAGGGAGACAGAAAAATTGGGTTGTGGTGAAAGGGGAGGGGGTATCAGAAGGAAAAACAGGGTAAAAAAAGATGCTGATGGCTAAAGGCAGCCTGATGTTCATAGCATGAAGATTCTACAGGACTACCCAGTCATCTGACTTGTTCAGCCCTTGACCAGGCAGCATTGCAATAACAAATTTAAAACTCCCGTCTTGTGCTGGTGCTACAACATGAAACTGTCCTTGTGCCATTTCAGCAGTATTTCACTAAATTACAGCTGCTCCATGTTAAAGTGTCTGATCATATTTAGGTTGTTCTGGGTCCACAAGAACTTTAGTTCTAAGAAAATCAGTTTGTATTATTGGTAATAAAATGAAACCAAATACATCAAGTAGGTGGCCTTCTCCAGAAAACACAAAGGATCATCACTGAGGCCCATTTCAGCTTGCAAAAATGGCATGCCTGCATTTTAGCCAAGGGCAGAGCTTGTTAACAAGTAGAGCTGTATAGGTGTAATCTGCAATAATCTAACAGGCATCAATCATTAAGCAAAACTCTATTCAAACCCAAAGAAATTTAGTAGGGCTGCTATTTCATCATGAACAATGACTTTTTAGGATCCTGCAGTTTAAAAGAAAACTCCAGCAATCATGCAACGAAAAACCAAAGCCCAACAACTTGCATTTGGTCAGCTTTACTATATTTCTCTTGTGTATTCTCCCCCTCCCTATCCCAAGAACAGATTCAATTTGCTCTCTGCTCAACTTCAGATATGATAGACTACTTTATGCTATGCATTGCTGCTCCCAGGATTCAGCTGAAAAACACAACGCCAGAATGATATCAGAAATTCCTTAGAAGCCAATAAAAGCCTGGAAATGCAGATTTGAAAATCCAGGATGACACTCACACATAACTGTGGGGTCTCCTTAAAAATGGCAACTCCAGAAGAAAGGAGGAGTGGAGATGGCAGGGAGGGGATCAGAAAGCATGACTTAAATTTGAGTTTGTGTATTTCTCCCAGATTTACACCTGGACCTGACCTGATCTCAAGCACAGAATTCCCTAGATATTTGAAGAAGCTGTTGCAACTGAATTTCCTCCCAGAGAGAGAAGGTCTGTGGAGATATTAACCGCAGATGCAAGCCCCAGTACTTCTCAATTCTAATGCTCATTTTGGCAATTACTTTCCTTATAGTGAAGTCAACAATATTTCTTGTTGTAAGATTACAAGTGAATTGAGCAACGTCAAGTAAAAGCACCGAATATGCACTAATTATTATTCTGCTATCTTTTAACAACATACTGGAATGTTAATAGGAGAGAGAACAATGTTTAAAAAACCCCTCATAATTATGCAAATTTCCTGTCGTTAAGGCTTGGCAGATCAAAGAACCTTAAAATGAATTAGATAAGGACAGCCATATGTGCCTTTTTATTTTAATCTTTGCATGAATATTGCATACATGAAAGATACCATAATTCAGAACTAAAGACCTGCAGAATTAGGAAGATCAGAAGCAGCATGGTAGACATTTCGTTGAGTACTGTATGATTTATTTTAGCTCAGGGCTGGAAGGATAACTTAAAGTGATTGAATAGTTTGGTTTCAGTGGTCCAGCCAATAACTCTTCCCCCGATATAACCAGTGGTAAAGAGAACAAATAGCATCAGCTGACTTGAAAAAAAAAAACCACAACTGAATGGCGAGCATTGTTTTTGCTAGAAAAAGAACTATGCTATTACTCCGGTTATTTCTTGGGAAAGAGGTGAATTATTTAAAAATATCATTACACACTATCAGATTCTCTCATTATTACTTTCGTATAATTAAAAGCTTCAGATATGGATAGTGCCATGATGTTATAAGGAGTGTGAATAAGTTGGTTAAAAATCAGTTTTAGAAAAGTATATTGATGCCATACTTTTAAAAGCTTAAGGTAGAAAAGATGTTTTATAAATTCCTATATGGCCCAAAAATGCCATGTGGGTTTGGAATGTCTCACCAGTACACATACACAGAAGAGCTGTCGAGGTATTTCTTGATAGTCAAACAGAATACGATTCTGATGCAACAGACTCTTTTGCAAGATAATAACCTGCAGGCCAGGAATTCTAGTTAGAACATTACAGAGTTCTACAAGTAGGACTTGTGAGAGAAGAAAGTTTAGCTACAAACTTCATATAATAGCTTCAGAAAATGTGACTTTGAGAAGTTCTTGCAGGAATTATACAGATTCAAAAAAATCTATTAACATATTCCAGTTGGAGAAACTGATCAAAGACAGTATTATAAAATTCCCTGTAGCAACACTGCTAGGGTCATAAATGCACTTGGAATTCATTACTGTTACTTCATAATGCCAAAACAGAAAAGGAAATTCATCATAATTGGACTCTGTTAGGTTTTTATTATTGTAAATACAGTAGCAGTGGAGATGAATGGTACTATTGTGGTATTGAATCATATTTGATAGCTGTTTCTTAGAGTAAATTGTAAAAGCATTGCATTTCTAAAAGCACCACCCCATCTCCCCCCCCCCAAAAATCCTAACAGCCAAATTCAACAAACCTTGAAGATAATGTCTAAGAAAAATGTATTTGTTTTTGTTCTTGGAAGAGACAACCAGAAAAAATACTAAAAAAATGATACATGAAACACATCCAAATTTTCAGCTAGCTTTATTTCCCACAGACACAAGGAATTTGTAAGCTAGGTGTGTTCTTCCATGACACAGAGGTCTGTAGTTGGAAAAACATACTTATTTGGCCACTGGGTTATTTTATAAGCTTGCTTAAGTAGTAAGGGCCAAACATACACAAAACAAACCCATCTAAGCTTGTATTTCCTCAAAGTGGGATTTAGAATCAGTTTATACTGCTGTGAATTAACATTTTAATATTAAGATATTCTGCACTTGAGAGCCCACAAATCCATTATTTTGTCATCTTCTGATTAAAATCATGTCAATTTATAAAAAAACAAGTTTATTTTAAAAGGCAGCAGGTAATGTATCACCCAGACATGCTAAGTTTCAATCCTCCACAGTTACAATTTATGATATGCCAAATCTAAAAAAATTTAAATAATCTAATAATATAGATTCTACTAGCTGTTAGACATAATTTTAAGTGTAGTGTAGGTCACTTGAAATACCACATTTCTGAGACTGTGTTAATTACTAAGAAGCAGCAAGAGTTAAAGACTTCTCTAACTACACGAACAAGGAATCTAAATTAGTATAATAGATCTAAGCAAAGGTTATGTTGTAGTTTTTTTGATTTATAGTCATTTTATAGCACTTTCCTAAAGAAGAACAAAAGGTTCAGTTTGATGGTTTTACTTGGCTCTGACAAAGCTTGCAAGCCTTCCTCTTGGTAACTGGCAATAGTGAGATATGCCAGTTGTTACCCAACCAGAACTGGCTGGGGCTAAGGGCATGGGCTGGATCATCTAACAGAGTGCAGTGTATCTAAAAATCTCTAAACCTCTGATGGGGTTTTAAGTGTTTCTAACTAAATATGTAAACTCTTTTTTCAGTTTAGCTTATGAAGAAAACCTTCTGAGGAACGAAGCTGAGTGTACAACTGGTGGGACACTTGGTTTCTTAGAATGAATTTGTGCAACAGTTCAAAACAATACTCTGCATTTCCGTGTTAGCATTAGTCATTGATTTTATTAAAATGTAGGCTAATACTTCCAAGCTTTCAATCCAATATTTAAGCACGTATGAAAACGCTAGAGAATATCAGGATATGTTTTTGCAGCTGTCTGGTTTGTATTTCAGGACATCATCTTTCTCTCTGTTTTTTCTAGGGTGGAATTAACAGTCCTGAGCACAGTATTCAAGGTGAGAGCTTTATCATTGATTTGGAACCTTAACATGTCAGCATTTCCCCCCCTATATTATTGCTATTGTTTAAATTAGTGTTATACAGAACACACTTTTCCCAGTGAGCTATGGAAAGTGTTTTTTTTTAAATCTGAGTTTAATGTGAAATAAGAGTTGAGTGACAGATGCAGACACCACTGGGGAGGAGTTGGTGCAAGTTACAGACATGCATTCTCTGATCATGTTTTGGCCTGCAAGTTTGGGAGTTTTTGCCTAAGCAAGAAGCGAGTTCATCATAAGATGAACAGTTGTAAGTCATATTAATAGACCACTTAGTACAGTCTTAGTGTCTTCTAGGAGCCACTAATACATACCTAGGAAGGCAGCATAAACCCCAAGGTATTCTAATATCAGGCACTGCTTGGATCATGGCCTATGAATGATTCTTTTTTGTCTGCTTTTGTAGACTCGTGTGAACTGTGGCATCTGCAATGATTAAACCTCTAGTTAAGCTACAAGCTGCATGAAGCACTGCTTCTTTCCACTTATTTTGACCCTGTTACGTAATGATTCTTTGATACCTTGTAGTTCTTGTATTACGTGAAAGGATGCAGCCATTGCCCCTCTATCTTCCTCATGCTACTCATGATTTTATAGATGCCCGTTACCCTGTCAGATGTAGTGAAAAACTCCAGAAAAATACAACCCGTGTTTACTGAACATTATGCTGATCTTTTTCACGTGGCTGCAAGATTCTCTTTAGGCATTTCAAGGCCACTCTTGTTTCTTAATAGGTAATTGCTAAGGAACTGGTAGAACAAGTAAATCGTTAGCAGCTTATGCTATTACACATGTTATTTTGATATTACACACGTTATTTTGATATTACACATCATATTACACATATGATGATATTGTACCCAATGATTTTTCGGATTGGGCAAGATAGTGCCAACTGTTCAAACCCAATTTGCATGGGACAGAAGAATAAAGCATGCAGTTGCAATGTTTGTAATAAATATGCAATCTGTAAAGAAAGAAGAGAATGTTAGGGGGTTCAGGACTTGTAAACTGAAGACACTTTTCAAAACCACTCCCATTCCATTCTATAAACTTCTTTCCAACACTTCAGGTTGCTGAGAAGTACACACAGGCAAGACCATGCCATGTGTATTCTCATGATGAGATTACCTTACCTGACCCATTTTTCAGGTATCCATTTGCATCTACAGTAGTGTACATGATGTAAGGACCAGGCTGATTAACACCAAAAGGCTACATGGGGAGGAAGAAAAAAAAGCAGGCAAAATTTTAGGAACAGACAAAGCTATAGTAATAAAACAGTAAACCAAAGAAAAATAATTTTCAAAATGAGGTTAATCAGTTGGATAAGTAATGTTTAGTTTCTCATGAAGAAAGCAATACTCTCCAGACCTCTGCAAAAGGTTTAATGTTTCCTTGGAAGTTAAAAGTAAAATAAAAACCCCCTCAAAATTCAAAGAAATAACTGCATGTTCTGAAAAAGCAGAACTCATTTGATATTGTCTGAGAGAATGCACTATCTTGATGATCTTTCTGAATTGAGAAATACTACACAAATTATGTTATGATTATTGATCAGTTTAATTCATGAAAGTGGTTGAATTGGTACTTGTTCAGTACAGATATCTATTTCAAGCAAATTATCTTAAGGGAGAAAATGTACTTAAACATTAAAGTACAGTTATGGGGGGGAAAAACATATATAAAAAAAAATTCAGAAGGACTTGTGCGAGTGATGAACCATAACAAATGCACTGAAGTAAGAAAGAAGGGCAACAATTACCTGCTATGGTGGGGAATGGAGACGGGGGAGGACAACTATAAGAACAGATTTTAAAGAAAGTTTTCATTTATTTTTTTTAATGTTGAATTCAAGCTGATATTAGGGCACCAAATCCAGTAAAGATCTTTCAACTGAGTTACAGAAAGAACCCTTGAAGAAGAGATGATGACACGTTTCACACCATGCCTCAAAAAATAGTAAGTTCTAAACCATAAGAATAAGTGATAATGATGAGAGATGAGATAAAAGCCTGAAAAATAATGAAGAGCAAGTGACTGCAAAAGTGATGCTAACACAGGTCTATGAAAGATGAGTAAATAAGATGAAAATCTGAATTATTATTTTTTTTGTGTCAAGTAGCTGTATTCTGCCATAACATCCTTCATGTTACTTTCTGACAGAAAGTTTCTATTACAGTGGTGGCAATAGTGTTTCAGTGATCTTGATAATGAAATGTTTGCCAACGTCTGTTGTGAAGATTTGCTTTTTAAACCCTCTCTTTAGTTTTCTGATTAAGCTAACACTACTATCAAACTCCCTTATTATTTTATCTCAGAAATGAAACCCTATGTCTTCAAATAGGCATGAAGAAAAAGTTGGCCCCATTTGAAAGAGATTTTGTATTTTCATATTTTTGCAGAGCTGAAGTGCTCATGCTAGCTTTGATTCCTCCAAGTTCCTCTTTTAGGGCAACTTTTACTGTGAACATTGCTTAACAATTTATTAATTGAAAGTTTAGTGGGTGAGCTGCAGGGTCTCTGGAGATGATGAAAATAATTGAAATGGAAATCAGTACATGTATGTGTAGCTATCTGCAGAATCATCAGGACCAAGTCTGTTTCCTTCCCTTCTATACTCAATTGTACCTACTTACTGTACTTTAGTCCAGAAGTGGCTCCATAACTGAATCTGTCCCATAATCAGTTTTGCATGGCCTTTCTGACTGCCCAGAACAAGACTTGGCACGCCACACAGTGTGGGCATCCAGCTGTATTACACAAGTCTTGCTTGTATCTGGTATATCCCAGCCCCTAAGATGCTGGGCAGCACAGCTCATGGCAGAATCAGTCAATTGATTTCATCTCTGAGCAGGCAGCTGGCGAAAGGTATGGATCTCAAAGGCGCAGAAGTTGGCCGGTCATGGTTTGGATGATGCATTCTTCCAGCCACTAACTGTCACAGTATGTGGAGAGTTTTTGGTATAACTAGACCTCAGCTTATTTGAAGCTAAATAGTAAGGCAAAGTTAGTCATACTTACTGTTATCTTCCGAGGACAGTCATTAGAACAGAGGCCACTGAGAACTACAAAAACAAAAAGTGAGTTTGTAGTGTTCATGTGAATCAGCCATCTTACAAGCACTACCTCTGAAATTCATTAGAGCATAGTGATAGTGTTAGGTATCCATTAAAACATAAAGAAAATAAATGTCTTCCTACATGACTTATGTTAACATATAAAAAAATTCCTAATCTGTTTGAAATATACTTCTTTGCAGAAATTATTCAGCTAGTCACTGTTTTATCACACCTCATTGGTTAACCAGCTTCCAAGAGATTTGCCAGTTAAAAAAAAAATCCAAATTAAAACATTTTTAAAATATTGGACTGTACATTTTATTAATTATGCTTGATTTCTAGCCATTTAAAAATATTGGCAGGGATTCAGCTTAATTGTTTTAGCTGGTAAAAAGGTAAGCAAGGCTTTTCCTTCTATACAAGGGATAGTTTTACATCTTAAAGTAATTTACAAAAACTGTAACAAACAAAAATCCCATTGCCTATTTATTCTATGAATTCAAAAGTGTTACAAGCAGATGTGTATAATGCTACTTAATATCTAAAGCCCATGACAGTTGCTCAATTACTTGCTTAAAACTTTATTCATTTAAAAAATGATAAATACCTGTTAAACACTCATTTATAATCAACTAAATGATGGACAAGGAAAGCCATCTGTTCTATTACCTAGAGCATCTTGTCGCATTGAGTATTAGAACATCAGTATTCAAATGTCTCTAAAACAAACAAGACTCACACACACACACAAATCTAAGGTGTCATTCTCATGCAACATTTGGATTCAAGTGACAACAGTTTGGTTAAGCAGCAGCCCAATAATGGCTATAAACAGGGAAGAGGATGCAGACCAGGCAGTATCACAGCCAAATAAAAAACATAACTTCTCCAGGGGTTACAGTATCCCAAAGCAAGTGTGGCAGACAGTGAAAATGAAGATTTGGACCAGATTTGAGGGCAGGTCATCCTACCCACTAGGATTTTTTTAAAAAAAGCTTTTTCTGTCTACTTTAAGGCTCCATGGAGGTTTGGGTACAAAAATGTTTGGGGACAGTGAAATACTAAAAGGTGCACATGAGATGTTCATAGTGTAATAGTCTGATTAGAAATCATTCCCCACTGGAGTCAGAAATAGCACTGTTGTACTGAAGGAATATTTCTAATATTTTGTGTGCAAATATTAACAACTGTCACGATTCCCAAGTTACCATTCTTTGCACGTGATTTAAAAATGCTGACATTTCTAAACACAGAAGAATCTATTATTTTTATACAGTCAAAAAAATATTTGGACAGGTCAGATGAAAGTATGGCAAAGCAGAATTTGAAGACCGTGTGTATCTACAAATAGACTTTTTAAGCTACAAGTTTATTTGATACGTTATACGTAGATGCGTATGCAAGTGGAACCAGCTCTTCCCATTTTGATGCAAAATCTGCTGTTTAATTTCACTACTGGAACAAATAATCCGAGCAAGTACATTTGACATCAGCTGTAATGAGCAAAACTGTTCTCATTGTCCATATGCCAAATAAGTGAACACGCTGCATTTATGGATACACTAACTCACACAAAGCAGGTTTTGTTAGAAATATTCTCTCTTGTATCACAGTAAAAATATTTTTAGTCTACTCATTAATTCCTGTTTCCTGGGGTTTCTATGCAAAAACACTCAGACCCTAAAAGGGTGCTAAAAAAGGCATGCTCCAGTTTTTAGGAGAGATTTACACACAGTGAATCAAAAAGCATGTTGCAAATTACTCTTTTCCCCACTAAAATATCACACAATTATAATTCTAATATGGTTTTGTGAAGTGTAAGATTTTCTAGAGGATCTTCTGCATGCTTGTGTGATTTACACTACCCATACACAGTATTCTTTAAAAGAAGCCTTCCATCAACATGACAAATTATTATAGGCTATTACAAAGAGAATAAAGCTCAGACTAAGGAGAAGGCAATAAATGCATCAGCTCCCAGCAGTAGCTGCAGTTCTGTTTATCTCGTGATGTGAATATGTGCTTTAGGACGATTAGATGAATTCAAATAACATGAATTCAAATACAGTTTTTGAAGGTGAACCTCTAGTTGTTCCTGCTTAGCTTTGTCCTCATAAGCTCATGTGCAGCCTCATTTTTTAACTCGTTCTCAAAAAACCAAGGAAGACAGACAAGCAATGAACTCAAAGCACAAGACCTTCACAGTCGAGAACAACGTGGTAGGACACACAATTTGAAAACCTAATTACTCTCAATTACAGAGATCATAAGCTATCTCTAGCCTTTTAAACCAAGGCTCTAATTAATTCACACACCCATACCACATTCATGGCCATTCTACTCTTTTTACAGGAAGATGTATTTTGTGCCCTGTAGTGCTTTTAGGCTGAAAACACTGAACTGGCTCGCACATGGAAACAATGGCTCTCAGAATAGATCACGCAGCGTAAGCAAAATCTACACCATGCCAGTTGTTACTGACATGAAACCAGCCCATTTTGCACTACATTCTGCATCATTTCCAGAGGATACAGAAAAGAACTCCAGTAAAGTAGGCTTGATATGACAGGTACAGCAAAAATGACAAGAGTCCCTGCTGGGAAGGAAATATTGCAACCACTCGTGGCACAGATGAAAATAAGTGCACTTGGCTATTGTTTCTTGCCTACAAAATAGGCAAGATGAAAAGGCAGTCATTGTGGACAAACAAAGCATGTTCCTTCAAGCCAATATTGCTGTAATTTCTTCTGGTTCCTTTCTGTCTCACTATGGCATACATAATTATTTTTTCCTCAAATGAGTGACTTATAAGCTAATCTTCCTCCAAATTTTAAATAGCATCATGCATTACAAATAAAATAAAATCTAAGTTGAATGATAGATGTGTGTAGATTTGATGCCATTTTTATATTGACAACATTCTGTTATGTGAGGATGTAAGTGAAGGTATTGTACAAGATTCAAAGAGGGGCCTCCTAAGTTCCAACCCTTTCCCTCAAAAGCAATCAAATATACTATGAAATTTCTTAACCTAGTTGTCAGGACCTCCAATGTTGGTAGCTCAGCAGCTTCTCCAGGAATTTATGTTAGTACTTTACAAACTGTCATTTAGGAGATTATTTTTACTATTTAACCTTTGTAATTTATTGCTTTATGTTGTATCCCTGCATGGACACACAGAAGAATCTTTCCCCATTGTTATGCATCATTATGGATTGATGACATGGATCTTCCTTACATTTCTCTTTTAGGCTGAATAACTTTGTGCCATGTGCACTTTCCCTGCAGATCTTATTTTTAGACAATTGATAATTCTAGTTTTCCCTTCAGAAGCCAGCTGAGAAATGAGTTCTTAAAGACCTAGTTTCTCTCTTTAGAATTTTGCTAGGATGCAGAAGGAAAGCTCCAGGATGAAAGGAAATATTCAGCCTGCTTTTAGTTACTGAGTGAAATAAGACATGCATTCTTGTAAAAAACAAACAAAAACAACAAAAAACCCAAGCCAACAAAAAACTCCACACTCAAGAGACGATGAACACTTATTTAAAGGTCATTGTGGTCAACATTGATGTTAAAAACAGCTGAAGTGTTGAAAAGAGTGGGCAGAACTACTTTGAATTTTAATAAGTACACAAAAATAAGAAAAGAAACCCTTCAAAACAAAACCAACTTATCCTAGTTCAGATTCTGCAACAAGATATTTCTGTAATCCCCCATATTTTTCACACTGTTTTTTCTATTCTAGAATTACAATAGACAGAGCATTATCGTAATGTTATCATATACAAAGACTCAAATATTCACAGTCCTCTCAAGGGGTCTTTTTGACTTGATTATACAGTAACAACTTACCAATAACTTTAACAAAATAGGCATCTGCTTCAAAGTTGTTTTTTAATGTATGGATAGCAAAGTCCTTTTCAGAGTAGCCTTTGCTTAGCACAATGATATCCAAGATTCCCTAGAGGTAAAAAAGAGTAGTTTATGTTAGAATGCAGGTTTACTCTAGATCTAAACATCTAAATTTAGCAAACAAATTCCCTTAGAGATGCAAAGGAAAAAAATAGAGCGTGTGCAGCAAAGTTTACACCTTTGCTACTAATTTGAACATCTTTAAGTCTTACTAATTTATGGCAATTTAGGACAGAGTGCTCCATCCACAACTAACCAGAACAACGCGTGTGGTCCATGGCTTCTTTCTTGCCACTAAATAGGGCAGCTCAAATGGAGCTTATGGAGGGTCAGCAAACATTTAGGCAGTGACAGGCTGCTGCTAACTGCACATCTTCCTGGGAGCATCTCAAGAGTGAATTTCCCAGGCTGAAGGCACTGCCTGCTACGTGCTGGAAAGCCCATGTTTCTACAAAGCAACCTGCCAGTGGCACACAGACAGACACAGCAACACAGCAAGAGAGGCCGTTGGCTGTAGTAAAGACTTCAACTTACATCTTCATATATGTCAAAGAAGGTTGCTACCACTGCATCCTTGATTTGATTTAGATCCGAGAGCTCCCAAAAAACTTTAAACATCCGACGTACGCTCTTGCAGCTCACATTATTGCATGGCACGTTCTCGAGTAAAAACGCTTGTTGATTGCTGTAAAACATATATATATATATAAAACAACTTATTTGCTATAAATAGTCTAAATAACAGACATTAAAAAGTATTATACTTAAATATTTTAAGGCTGAAGTTAAATATAATAAAAACAAAGCAGCCACTGGATAATTTAAAATCCATAAGCATTTATATTAACTGTGCAGGCAGAATTACACCCATTATGTCATGTCTGACTTACATCAATGAATACACTAAATAAATGGATCCAAATCAGCAGGAATCATTTAATTAACCATCCAGTCAAAAGACTGAACATTTTTACTTTACTCTGAAACAAGTACAAGTGCACTTATCTGCCATTTTCCTTAATCCCTCCATGGTCCTTCAGCTTAAACACTACTCAAAATGCATCAGTCCCTTTTCATTACTTTATGACAATCTATTCCCACCCCAGCTCCATTCATAAATCTTGCAACCCGTTGCATGATATTTTAAACAAATTTAAGATTAAAACAAATCTCTACTGGTATTTTCCTGTTGTTTCAAAGCAAAATAGAAAACACAAAACCCAACCTACTAGCACAGTAAAAATAGGAAAAGACAAACCAAAATGGACATTTGCTGACATAGAACAAGTACAGACAAAGAGGCTGTAATACTGAAACAAGAAAATCAAACCAGGGTACCAGTCTAGGATAGCAAAGTCGCCCTTCTAAAGAATTTATTGAAAACATGCCCATTGGTCAGTGGGAAACACGAGGTACATACATGCACATTGGTGACTAACAGCATTATACACCATCTCTGATACTCCTAACATTGCCACTCTCACTAGGAACCATGAAATCTTCAGACTTTACCAACTGCGGAGCCCGACTGATTGGCAGGTTTGTACCCTGGGAGCCTGCTAGAATCCATCACTGCCTTGGCAGCAGGAACAGATGAAGTTCCCTCCTCTCTTTCTGGGGACAGAGCCAGGAGATGGAGCAGATAATGTTCTGTAAAGCTAGCTAAGCATGTCAGAGCCCAGGGCAATAACCAAAACCACATCATCTTCATGACCTTGAACATACTGCTGTTTTGGAGGGCAACAGCAAGGTGCTTTTCTGTATCTTAACAGCATCCAGTGCCTCCAGGATGCAGGCACACACAGAAGCATTTCTCCTTAGGATAGTTTTTACTTTTCTTTGTTTCTATGCTGTATTTCAGGAGAAAGCAAAAACCACTCATTTGCTGGTGGGGGATTGTCTTCAGGTTTGCCCCAAAAATACAGACAAAAAAAAAAAGCAATGTACTTGCAGCTTTCCTCACACTGTGTATATAAGCAACCTTAGTGCCTTAAACTTCCATCTAGTTTTCAAGGAGAGCTACGTTCAGAGTCCAACTGGGGACTGCACATACTGTAACTATTTCTCTCTGTGCATAAACTTTTCCTTTTTTCATGTGCACAGTCAAGTGATTCCCACTTGACTCAATACAAGATATCAAAGAAACACTGAAATAAATAGATTTTGATTGAAATAATTGATTAAAATAATAATAATTGATTGAAATAATAGATTTGATTACATAGTCATGAATACTAATGGAAATCAGAAACTATTTGTGTGTGTGTATGTAATATATGTCCTAAGTAAATGTTAGCCATGTTGTATCTTTCTTGATTCTTCTCAGTTCCAGTCTACTCCCAGGGCTCTGCTGACATGGGAACTCCCAAGTCAGCACGGGAGGAGGAAATCTGAGCAGATGGGCTATTCTTTTGAAAGGCTGCAGCAACAGGGACAGTCGTAGTGCCTTACTCTTGGCAGAGGGAAGAGAAATCAGCTGTTTGCTGCCTCCTCAGCTGCTCAGCTCTTTCTTGGAAGAACTCGCGAGGTCTGAATTTGGCTTATGAACTGCCAGTTGAGTCCTTATGTTATTTAGGGCTTTAATACAAAAGCATCACTAGAATCACAGTATCTACCTCTGTGTTTCATTTTTGCTACATACTACAATAACCAAGAGCAAGTTTATGATCTTCCTTTTATTTTGAACCAAATTTTGAAGATTCACACCACCAGAAAAAAGCCTCCCTGTAAAAGTGAAAATCATCAGCAACCTTGAAGGGACAAAACAATGTTCCTGAAAACCTATAGGAAAACACATAAAGAATGACACTGCAACAATGGTAAAACATTAAAATCAATGCTGTAGAGCTACACAAATGTGTAACAGTCAATATTGAACAATTCAGCTTAAATACAGAGAAGAGGCAGAGCAAAAGAACTCTGAACTGCAGCACTTTTAGTATGTAGGTATTCACACCAATGTATACACAGTGACACGTAACTTGTATACTACCTGCAAAACTTTCTCCCACACAGTTTATGAATGATGCTCAATAGAGTTGTCTGCAATTTGAAACCTCCTGACCAAAGGTCATCTATGCAGCAAAGCTAAATTTAATATGGCTCAATTACTATTAGCAAGGGTTAACACCAAAGACTGAAGACTCATCACAGTTTTATTTTAACATACTAATTTGCAGTTAGAATTAAATATTTAGTGCTTAATTTCATACATCTCTCATTCTGCCAATTTTAGACTAGCTCATTTACAGTTCTACAGGGGACATCTAAATGACTACCTTACTCCAGACATTCAGAATAATTGAATTTGCCTCTATTTTTTAGATATGTTCTATTATGGGCACTCATCAATCCTCCATTTAAAAGAAGTCCTTTATCCAACCTTACTTCTGACGTGTGACAACTAACAATGATTTAGGAAGAGATAATTTGG
Source organism: Aegotheles bennettii (assembly GCA_013398125.1). Lineage (NCBI taxonomy): Eukaryota > Metazoa > Chordata > Aves > Caprimulgiformes > Aegothelidae > Aegotheles > Aegotheles bennettii. Next base: position 33,410 of record VZRW01006934.1, read on the forward strand.
TTAAATAAGAGTCCTTTCAAGTAGACCCACGTAAAGGATTAATACATATACATTAATTTAAAACAGCATGAATACCTGGAAAACTTTCCCGAAGTGTATCGTACTCAAAGTTTTTAATTCAACTGTCCATATCCAGTTTTTTGTTATCTCCAAGTTTCAGTCTTTACTGTTATTTATCACCATTAGAGATACTGTATTTCCAACCTTACCATTACTTTACCAGTGAAAAATATTCTCTTTGAATAAAAGTATCATTGAAAAAAATGCTTCCTTAGATTACATATTTGCAATGCAAGATGCCAATTATTAGCATCTAATTTGGAAACAAGTGGTTAAGCAAAATTCATTTTGGCTAATTAGGTTGGAGAAAGACAGGGGTTTTTAGGCTTACATACAGTACTTACACTTCCAATGTTACAAGAGTCAATTTAAAACCAGCATGTGAAAAAATGAATACATTTAAATAGATAGAAAGTAGAGATGGACCAATGAATAGCTACTGATAAATTCCCTTTACCTCTTACTATTCTATATACATACACAATATCTAATACTGTCATAATTAGAGAGAAGAAAAATTCATGTATGTATATAGCCTGAAGAAAAATCTGTGGACTGGAATTCCAATGTGCAGGTTTTGACTCAAGTCAGAAGTTAAAAGAATTCACAATGGACAGATAAGCGTGTAAGAATCGACTGTGAATTTAGCTCCTTCACCTGCTGGAATTCATTGAGTCTCTGGGTTTGAACCCCCATCACACTTGCAACCACAAGTCAGGTTCCTTTTTTTTGTTGTTGCTGTTGCTGTTAATAAGGAATGCCTCCTTGCTATCAGAGTATTACACACTTTTATTTAAAATCAAAAGGATATGGCAGGAGATGAAACAGTGTGGTCTTATGGCAGTTCTGAGAATACTTGAAGCTATTAAATCACTCTCCCTGACCTACTCACCTGGAAGGACAGCAAACCAAAGTTATTCCTACCTATCACATTTTTATTTCATTCTTCTGTAGGTATTTTTAAGGACCTGATCTGAAATTGTTTTCCAGAGTTATGACAAAAGCATATAATTGATTTTAATCATATTCTGCCATTAACATGTATCAGTATATTTTCAGATGAATAAAATGGTTTCTGCTTCCTCTAGTTTCTTTAAGTTACAGACAGCAACTAGAAGCTAGACTTCCTAGGCTATAGGACAGATTGAGGTCAAGAGTTTACAAAGATGCTTTTATCATTTAATCACAGTGACCAATCACTGAAATTAGATCAGTAGATGTAGCATGAAGGGCTTCAGAGAAAGAAATAAACAGCTTGATCCAGAAGTGTTTAAAATCCAGTAAATAAGATTTTCATTTTAATTTGTTCTAATTTAAGAAGAGCTTTTAATTTAATTCCCACGCTGGTTTAGTTCTCTCCGCTCTATGACCCAGTTATACATTGTAAAAGGAAATAATTGCTTAAGTCTCAGAAACAATGAATTACTATTACTTGGAAAGTGACATTTCATAGTAGGTGCAAAAAAAAGTGACTTTCATTCCCATCCCAAAGTACAGAGTCTGTTTCCATTACTTTTCTACAGATACTGGAAATACACAATGTATTTCTTAATTCTTAGTTTACTTACTCTTTTTTGCCAGACTTCCTCAACTCTCTGAATTTCCCATTTTAGATCATTTTAGATCAAATCATCTGCCAGTACCTTCAGTCTTATGCCTTACTGTGTCACTTAGCTCTGAATTCAAGTTTCCAAATAACTTTAAGGTGCACTCAATTGAGTAAACAAACAATTGGAGAAGCAAGGAGGATAAAGATAAAAATGTACCAGAGTGATGCATTGCAACAAGACGTAGGCAACTTCCCGGGGTTTTGTAGGTGTGAGCATTTATAAACTATCTAAATATTTTACCTAATATTACATTGCTGTAATTATATACCAGCAAGACGAGAGGGCCCTAAGAATCTTAAAAAACAAGTTAAAATAAACTTCTGGACTCCATAAATCTTCACAAAGCCCTTCTGAAGTGGACTAGCCATCAGGATACACAAGATAACCTGTAGTACAGCTAAAAACACAAGATCTGTGGGGCTGGAGTAAAAACAAAGACAAGAACAAGTTTACAGTTTAGCCATCATGGTATTTCTATGGAAAAGGAAAGACTTTGATCTAGTCTTCTCTCTAGGCTGTTCATTCAATGCTGAACAGGAGTTGCCAACTCCCAGCTGAGCAAGGCTACGGAGTAAAAAACCTGACATTCAGGCTCCAAGTGCTTTAACTTTGCCTATGCAAGTTTGGACAGTTAACAGCATCAGCTCCTTCTCCTCTGCTGTATCTGAATATAAACAGCTGCTGTGCTAGTTATTTTAAGGCTCAGGGGTACAGAGACAGAGCTCAGCTGCTCACTGCCTTGTCTCTGAATCACATCACGTAGGCTGAATACAAGCACGTAACTCTCAAACTGGGTCATTTTTAGATATGTGTCAGTATCTGAAGAACTCTTAACACAAAAATGTCAGTGTGTGACTCATGTTTAGGCAACCACTAGAGGATCTGAACTGAATTCTTTGACTTCAGCATTTAAATTCTGTCTATACACTGTTTTAAGCACCAAAGGGATCTTCTCACTCTTTTTCCTTACTGAGTATCAATTCAAACTATGAACCTGCAGCCAAGCTCATCCAAAATACCATACAGAGGAAGATAATAAATGCACCTGTAAGAGAGACTTCATTTGCCTTGTAATGCACTAGTGCAAGTATTTGTCAATAGATTCCATTAAGGAAGATATTGAGACTCCATAAGGTATTGATTAAAATACCTTTTACACCCGATGGCATCAGGAAGAAAAAGGGGATAATATAGATGATCTTACATCTCTTCAGATGCTGGAAAACCCAAGTTGTGCAGCATCAAGACAGACCTCTAATCAGGGCACAGCATGCTGTACATATCCTGTCTGTACTGAGGCTCACTGGCATTATGGTCTCTAGACCTCGCAGGTTTTTCTTAGAAGTAAACGAGTCTATTCATCATTTCTACTGTCAGGCAAAAGGATGTTCACACAGAAACATGCTGCTTCACTTCAAGGTAAAGACAAGGACATGCCAGTGGTATCATCACCAGGTGCCAAGTGAGAGCTGCCTACAGGCTTCTTCGTTACGATTAGCTGGCTACGTTTATCCTGCAGCCAAGTGGGATGTGCAGGACAGCACAGGCATGCACCTACTCAGGTCAGCTGTTATGTGGATCAGTAACTCCTCAATGTGCAATAGCCTCCCTGCAAGCATCACTACATGCCTGTTCCCACCTGACACCAGACAGTAGCAATAGAAAACACTGGGAAAGCAAGTAATGAAGAGAAAAAAAACCCCAAAAACAAAAAAAGAAGGAGAAAGCTTACACTGATAAATGTAATAGGGAAGGTTAGAAGATTCACTATTTATTTATTTATTTTTTAGAAAGGAGGGGTGTGAGAGTTTTGCTTCCAGCTACATTTGGACAAAACAAAATCACTGATAAGTTACCAGGTGTATCTACATTTCCTGGTTCCCAAAAGGGGTAAAAACAGACCAATGCACTTTTCAGTCATCAGAGTTCACTCCATGTGACAGCATGGAACAGGTTCCCCAACTCTCAGCAGCCTGGTGTTACTAGCCAACACTGAAAGCTGAAGTCAGGATTTTACAGATGATGATTTGGAAGAGGAAAGGGAGAGATAACCAGCTCCTGTGATCCGGGAGGAGCACCTAAACGGGTACTTCATCCTCCTCTATGCAATTCCCCACCAAGAGTCACAGTCTGAGCCTATACAGTTATGCATTCTGAATATACCAAGTAACTGCATATCTTTTTTAAAAGGGAAACATTTAACAGAGATAAAAACTCTTGTTCACTTGATAAAATTAGTAAGATACACTAAAATTAGTAATTTGTATGATCCATCATTGAACGTGCGTTTGATAAGTCTTTATTGCTAGGTTTACATATACTCTACCTTCCTGATGTGTTCTGGAGTATAGCAAGAGCATCTGGGTAGCCATCCATATTGTAGTCTCCAATATGAAGTGTAATTGGAAATGAAATTTCTGTTGAAGATTTGTCACTTTGATATGGTACAAAGCCCCAGAGTGTGTCTTTATTTCGGAAGTCTTGCAAGACTGGAATCCACTGTAAAATAACACACACACACAAAAAAAGAACAGCTAGGTAAGAAAATCCATTTCAATTATTAAAACAACCTAATTAAAGCAACCTTCACTGCATCAGGATTCTCAACCATTTACAAATTTTCAAAGAGGAAATAAGGATTATTTCCTAAGCCTGTCATCAAATGAAAAAATGGATTTGAAGTCTTTTCTATGCACTAAGTTATTCCAGAACAGAAAAAAACAGAGAAGGTTGCAAGAGTAAAGGACCTGTGCTTTGGAATGTGTCCAGTATATGGAGCTATTCAGGAGCAACTTCCTTAAGTGTAGGTAACACAAAACATCAGGGTCTTAAGATCTGCAGCCCCTTTGTTCTTCTTGGAATGGCAAACATTAAAGCTGGAGGAGGGATGCACCCTCCATCATTTGTGGACACTACCATACTGGGGGATAGAGTTAGTGTGCTTCAGGACATGATGGCCATTCAGAGGGGACCTGCAAAGGGAAGAATGGGCAAACAGGGACCTCATAACAATCAGCAAAGAAAATCCTGCCCAGGGGAGTAAACCCTTGCAATAGTACAGGCTGGAGATAGACCACTGGGTAGCAGCTCTGCTAGAAGAGATGCATGGGTCCTGGTGGACAGTGAGCATGGCAGCTGTGACAGCGAGCAGCACACTGCACTGTCACTGCTGCCAATGCTCCTGCCGACTGAGGCACATGATTAGTTCTGTTTATTCAGCACTTGTTAGTCTGCATCTGGATTCTGTCTCTAGTTTTGTCCCCTATGGTTCAAGAAAGATTTGAGAATATTGAGTGTGTTTAGAGAAGGGTCACCAAGATCGTCAGGTGTTACTCGAAGGACAGGCCAAGGGCACAGGGCTTGCTCAGCCTGGAGAGCAGATGATTTAGGACCTAGTACTGGCCTTCCAATTCCTGCTAGGAGATAACTGAGAAGATGGAGCCAGTGGTATCACTGTGGTGATAATTAAACCAGGTAAGAGGCTCAAAGAAGTTGCAGAATCTTTGTCCTTGTGGGTTTTCAAAGTTTGACTGGACAAAGTTCTGAACAACATGGTCTGAATTCAGCGTTGACCCTGCTTAAAGCAGGAGGCTGGATCCGTAAGGTTCATTTCAGCTTGAATGATTCTATTATTCATGGATATTTAGAAGTTCAAGGGCTTCAATTTCCCTCCTATCTCCCCAGCAGCACCAGATACTGAACTGTTTGATAAGAAATTAAGATTACAGTATCAAATTGAGAGTACAAAAGAAATGCAAAGTATAATTTCTCCAGGACAAGAAATAGACTGTATCTGCACTTACTTTCCAGAGGTGCTAAATAGGAATTTATCTTAATTAAAATCAAAGTACTTTCACAAGCTGGTATGAAGCTGAAGTACCAGGGTTAACATTTCAATGCTACAGAGAAATTTAGTGCTATTTTTAAAGCCAGAAGTAGTTTTATATGTCAACTAACAGACAATGCCTTTGAAAGGACAGAGGGTGCCATCTTAAAGGATCACTAGCACCAACATCAAAAGCACTTAACAGCATCTTAAATGTCTTTCATCCAAGTCTTAATGCAGCTATTTCAGGAACCAGAATTGAGATCCCTGACAGCATAATTTCCTGCTATGGAGAGACTTCCTCACTAACACAATCCAATGACCAACAACATTTGTGCCACATGGCAACTGCATGCAGCACATGGGCTGGTCCCTTGAGATTCCATACAGCCATGTGCATATTAGAGAGGCCCCCGAAATTATTTAAAAAGTGAACTAAGGTCAACTTTGTTTGGATATCACAGATGGCTTAGAAGCCTGGAACAGTTCAACCAGACCCTGCACATCTGCCTGTGTAAGCTTTGACACACACACACACCCCCAATGCATGCCTATTTCGTTACTGTTAGCTGCTAAAGGTTTGGGAAAATACAACAGAAAATAAGAATAAGACTCAACCCAAGAGAAATTTTTCAGAGAGTTACATTTCTTAGTACTTATTTGTCATGCAGAAGACAGATGAAACAGTATTATTACAAAATACTGTAATTTTGAAAACCACTGATTGAAATCAGAACCATGAAACATAATAGTTTTTATTTTCCATGGTATCATTCACACAGTCGTTGCAATGAAATCCAATTACATCCATCATAAACTTTCTAAATGTTCCCATGTATGGTAACTATTTTAAAGAAACAAAATTAAAAATGAATTTTTAGGCACAAATCCGTATTTGTGTTCTGTTTTCACTCTACTCAAGAAGTGATTCACAGAAAGCAATTTTACAATCCTAAAGACTACAATGAAATGCCGAGCTATAAAATAATAGGTGAGCAAACCAGAAACATCACCTATTGCTACCAAGCATCATCACTGTGCACTCTACAGAGTGCACATCCATCCGTCCCACTGAACCAGTTGTGGGACTTTTTATAACAGCAGCTCTACAAGAACATTTCCAAAACATCAGTCTTGTTCAATGTGTAACCAGAGCCCATTCTAGCACCGCATGTAGCTTACTCTGGCAGTTTAAATTCAGAGTAATCCATGCTTTTAGTGAAACTCATTCTGGGTATTTCTATTATAAATGGCTGCATTGTGCAATGTAATGCAAGATTAACTGTGCGTGTGCCTCAGGACATATATTTCAGTACAGAAGGCAAAAAATGAAAGTATCTTTGTCAATAATATAAATCCCCTACTTTTGTATTTGATAATCCAGTCAGTCACTTTAAGACTCATGTTTGCTGTTACTATTTTAATAGAAAAAAGGCTAAAAATACTGTTTTTCCTTTTACTCCAAGATAGAAAGAGATGGGTATAATGGGGATCACAAAAAATAGCTTTGTGTGTTTTCTCATATGATTTCTGTTACCTAGCTCAGATGAAAAAACAGATTCAAAAAATGGAATAAGCATATTAAAAAAAATTAACAAATAAAATTCAGAGAAATCAAATATTTACTTCTTCCCTTTCTGTTAAATTCCATTGCATAGCACCACTAATACAAAATAAAGCAGTTGAGAACTCAGTATGATTTTCAGAATTTAGATGAGAGATCTAAATCGGTTGGCAGATTGGTTTGTAGGTATTGCAGGTGACTTTCAAGAAGTCTGAATGTCCTAACACCTGGCACAATCTGAAATAGTGTATGGGACTCTAATTCAGACCTGACAGCAATTCTGTTGCTATGGAAACATTCACATTCTTTTAAAATTTCAGTAGGTCTGAATCTCCTTAAGCCACTCATACGCATTTTGTCAGCCTTTACTTTTCATCCATCATCCAAAAGAAAAAAACTAATTGGAGATATTTCTAATACTTATAAAGATTATATAATGAAATAAATTAAAACCTATGGTTAAAGATCATCCTTGAAATATTTCTCCTAGATCTGCTTGGCTTTCCAGCAGCCATCCAGCTGTGCCAAAGACATCACCAGAAATACACTGTTGAGTGACAGACATCAAGGAGATCTTACCAGAGAAAGTCCAAAGCTTGACATGCCACTGCATGCCTCTCCACACCATAATTTTTAGAACCACAAATTCTACAGATGCATATTTCTGATTGCTACACATTTCATCCCAATGCATCACACACTATCAAGGATCTGTGTTAACTGTTTTTCATTTGGTTTCATCAAATGTCACAACAAGCAAGCAGGAAGGACAGAACCAGGTCAAGTTATTGCAGGCAAAATAGTTTTCCTAAGACAGTCATCTAATTTGTGATATTTCAAATCTAAGATCAGTAAATGTCTTTAAAAAAATAATTTGGAAATCAGAATTCCTAGCTACACTCTTTAATACTAAAAAGAAAAAAGCAACCCATAAAACACAACTTCCAACCCAACCCATTCTTGATTCTAGAACAGAGATAATGGATATGTAGCATCTTTTACTTTTTCAGTAACAGACTTGCAATCTCTCAGTTTCCCAGAGACTTGCTGTAATTACCAACCTGTTCCATAAGGGATGCCATCCCGTTGTTGAAACACATCCTGCACCACAAGGCTTATTACTGGTTCCCTCAAATTGTACAGTGATTAAACAAACAAAAAAGAATTGATCCTAATCTGTTGCCACAAAATTTATGTTTATAATTGCTCATTAAGATTAACTTATTTAGTAAAAGTTCAGAAGTTACAGAATCACACAGAATCACAGAATTCTAGGGTTGGAAGGGACCTCGAAGGATCATCCAGTCCAACCCCCCTGCCAGAGCAGGGTCACCTAGAGTCCATCACACAGGAACACATCCAGGTGGGGTTTGAA
>VZRW01006934.1:41911-80138 GCA_013398125.1 Aegotheles bennettii
TTCTCCAAGCTAAAGAGACCCAGCTTCCTCAGCCTTTCCTCATAAGGGAGATGTTCCACTCCCTTAATCATCTTTGTGGCTCTGCGCTGGACTCTCTCAAGCAGTTCCCTGTCCTTCTTGAACTGTGGGGCCCAGAACTGGACACAATACTCCAGATGTGGCCTCACTAGGGCAGAATAGAGGGGGAGGAGAACCTCTCTCGACCTACTGACCACCCCCCTTCTAATGCACCCCAGGATGCCATTGGCCTTCTTGGCCACAAGGGCACATTGCTGGCTCATGGTCATCCTCCTGTCCACCAGGACCCCCAGGTCCCTTTCTCCTACACTGCTCTCCAGCAGGTCAGCCCCCAGCCTGTACTGGTGCATGGGGTTGTTCTTCCCCAGATGCAAAAAAGTTGGGTCACCTGATCTCACAATGACCAAATTCAATGAAACTAAAATATTTCACTTTCAAACAAATATGGGAAGTAACGTGTTTCAATAGATTTCTACCTGAAGGAAACATGCAACACATGGGAAAAACACATGAATGAAGATACTGGTGTTTTCCACTGTTGCAGAATGGGAAAGATAAAATGCATTAGAAAAAAAAGCTCCATCATGCTATGATTAGAAGTCTGAAAGAGTTACATTACCAAATTTACAGTTACTTACTCTGTCTTACATTGATGGTATATTCCATCCTAGTTAGAGTTCCTCAACTGACTGCTAACTGCATGCTTTCCTTTCCAATACACAGTGATTTTCTGGCAAAGCATGCTGTTCTCTGTGTTCTAGAAATTCTGATTCTTTTAAAGGTAAAATCTACACTATAAACTTGGGCTGCAGACCATAAGAAGCAGCACCTTATCAAAGTATGCGTTGTTCCTTGAGCAAACAGTGCGTTCAACTATAAAATGTGAACTATAAATCAGAGTGGGTACTGCTTACACAAAAAAATTCTACTTTTAATTTCACAGTAAAGGAATAATCAGTGATTCATAACCTAGTTAGAAACATGTATGACATCATTATAAAGCAGGGCATTGTAAATACTTAAAACAGATTAGCACACACTTGAAAATAAATGAACATATAGTAATCTATTACATTAATGATGACCATGTCTCTCAAAACAAGTAGTGTTGTGAACAAAGCTGAAATAGTTTAATAGAAACCAAACTTGAAGATACAAAACCTAAACAGGTCTTCATATACTCTATGGAAATTTACTCAAAGACACAGTCAAAATAAGGGATAAGAGGTGTGGGCTGGTTCAACTTGTGTGTGTGTATTTTACATGTATAGTATTTTTTTTACTATAAAATTACTCCCTAACTTGAACCGAAGCAGCTTATTTGAATTAATTAGATCTGTTTTCAACTCTTAACACAAACCTTGTTTGTCATCTCCTGCTAGGGCAGTTATTGTGCTTAGAATGCAGTGTTTTGCAAAGTTACTCACAGAAACATCCATAATTTTCTTGAGAAGAATTATCCAATACATAGAATTCTAGGTATGCAGCCTCTTCCACCAAACCCATATTTTTTTTAGATAGGTAATAATTAAGTAAATAAATGTCTCTTACATGCAATAATTACAGGTGAGGAATTTTCATTTTTCTTTCCTGAAAAATCATTCTCCTATTTCATACTATTTCGTAAAGCAGAGTATTTCCCTTTGCCTTTGCAATTCCAAACTCACAATACCTGATCCAGTCCTAGCTTAGTTAAGTAGATGGCACTTTTCTGACACATTTTATCTTCACAGACTGGTAATAAATGTTCACTTTGTCCGTCCCCATCTGTCAAAGAGAAAAAAGAACTGTCAGCTTTATATTTGCAAAATCAGAAACCCTGTTTGCAAGAGATAATCAGCCATGAATATTTTTTTAAATGTGAAAAAATAATGAGATCAACTAGACCCTTTCAAAATCCTTACCCTAATCATCTAATTTGGATATTTTGTCTGAAGGTTATCTTGATGTATTTTCATCTTGACCCATAATATAAAGTTTTATATTTTATTTCTGATGGCAATATGATATATTTAGAAGAACAAGTGCTTAGCAATTCACTCAGTCCCTGTGTATAGTTGGGAAGCAAGTTACCTTTAATATAAATCTACCATCAGAAGTCAACCATACAAACTTATTCAATTTTCTGAACTAGTTTTAAACTCTTTTGCTGTCAGCAAGACTCTAAGAAGAGTCATGAGTTCACAGGTAATATGTTAATGTATAACATCAGATAAAAATCAACACTGGAAAGTTGACTAACACAATGGGTAATAAATTCCAGGCTTAAAGAATTAGGCAAATCTGAATAATTTACAGGTTTTAAAAAATGTTCTTCAAGTGCCTTTAATCCATGTATTTCCAAAACCTTTAGTAGAATAATGACCTTTTAATGTTTAAACAAGCAACACCTATTTGCATCTAGAATTCTGACACACAAAGCATACAACTGGGCGGGGGGAAGAAAAATCAATTTACTGCTCATTATCTACTCCAGGAGAAATCCCTGTGCTCACATTCTGACCCTGCAGCCCTGCCTAGCATGTTCAGGAATACACTGCCCTCCCACTAAGAGAGAAGCCACCATCAGTTACCTTGTGTGGGCTGAGAAGGAAGAACAGAGAAGCAGCTGAATGCAAGCAGCCTGTTATAGTTTGAGGGGACAGGCAGCTGCTAGAATTGCTGCATTAATGCCTACTGCTGCAAGTCCTGGTTAGAACCAAATATGCCTTGCTAAAGAGATGGCACGTCTCAGACATGGGCAATTTCAGGGAATCTGCTTCTGCAGGCTATGAAATCAAAGCTCATATTGTAACATGAAAATCCCTCTTTTCAAATTGCCCCTTAGTTCTGAGGAGTTTGATATTAATATTTTAAGGGGATTTTGCAAAGTTGCTTGATGAAATCTCCTTCGCTAATGTGCAAAAACTAGATCATCTGCCCAAGTCATTGAATCTCTCACTCCTTTCCCAGTACACTACTGACCACAGCCTAAACGTTCTGTCATACTTGTACTGTAAGAAACACTTTTCCAGCCTGCCAAATTGTATTTCTAGGAAGCTCAACCTCCTTTTGGTGTATATATCTCCATATATCTATATCTGTGTACAGTTAAGTCTTCTAGATCCCTGCCTTGTTATGTAAGGAAGTCGAGAGACGGAAAGGAGGGTTATAAAGGGGAAGGAGGAGTGATGAAAATAGCAGACTTCCCCACATATCTCCAAGTGATAAAGGCAGTCACCTTTAGTGGCTTCCTACATCCCATCTGCCTCATGAATTATTCTACCTCACCACCAGACCCCTCCCGAATTATCATGACAGCACTGCTATCGAGGATAGACAAATTAGGATGCTGAGTAGCCCAGGTGGTTGAAATCCAGTAAGTTTGCATCCAAAGAGATGAGAAAAGAAATTACCACTGAATAGAGAAGTTAACATAGCAACTATTGAATTTGATCAGCCTGAAATCAGCACCAACTTTTGAAGCTCTTTTCCTTTTGCATCATTCAAGAACAACTATTAAAACGTGTTACTCAGTTTGATTGTTGCCTCCATGAACTAGAATAAAATACTGTTTAGACTGCAGGCTTTTTCTAAGCTTGAAACAGGAGAAACTGTTTAATTTGCAAATTATAAACCATGGAAATATTGCAAGCTTTGCTGGAACAGAATGAAGTTGCAGAGATGTAGGTGGTTTGTGAAATACAAGATTTAAATTAAGCCCTAACCTTATAGTCACATTTCCACAGAAGTTTTAGTCTAAAGTCACTTTAGAAGATTTTCAATAATGCATGAGGACAAAGAACCTTCAAAAATGAACTTTTTTCTTGCTCTTTGTTAGTTAGAGACAAGGACAAGGATGTTCTCATTTTAAATTATGCTACGGAGCAGAGGAGAATATAGAATGTTTGATTCTACTTAAATTGCAAACATTCGTCTTGTTACGCTGATAACTCAGTTTGATAGTCCTGATAATTAATGTTTAGTAATACTGCAGTATATTGACAAGAACAACCTACATAGCTCTGAAGAATAACAAAATTGTAGGGCAGTAAGAAGGATGGAATTTTCACATAATTAGATACGAAGCCACCACCTTACAGATGCCAGTGTTCTAGATAAATTACAAATTTAAGAGTAAGATTTGATTAAAATAATTCAGTACAATCAGAGAATGAATAGAAGATAAATAGGCATCAAGAAACATACCTTTGCAACCAAAAATACTACTATCCATATTCCATATTAGATGGACACAGTTTCCCCCGTTCCTTTGACCAGAACCTACAGGTCCACGTATGTAACTTTTATTATAGGCTCATGTTTTTGGTTGCAATTTCTCTTCAATCGTGTAACATATATTTAAGAATCTAATAGTTTAAAGTTTGTAAGATAAAAATCTGTTGGAAATTTATAGTTTTAAGAAAAAAAGTTTATTTTAAAAATAAATTTTGTCAAGAAAAATCCTGAAGACATGGAGTCTGAGGGATCATACTTAAGTTCCCCTAGATCTCAAATTATCGCTGTATGCACCCTACAAAAGTTTTTCATATAGAGATATCTATCTTATGAATACTAGACTGGTGGTTTGGGTTTTTTTGTTTGGTTTGTTTTGGTTTTTAAACACTTTGTGCCTTCACTGAAATCCTAGGGTCTATTAGTCTGTCTTTCTATTACTGTACACTTTAAACAGTCCCTGTTTGAATTGCTGGAAATCTCAAGGTTAGTCTTCCTTGCAATTGCAATGTAATTTGTAGCCCTAGATGTGGCTAAACATACTCTAAACTCCAAACATCCCTTGCTAGCACTGCTCAACTTACTTGACATACAAATAAAAACCCAACTGTTCGCTAGCATGTTCTCAACAGCTGATTCTGGCTTGCCCATGGTACTGAAGAACTATATGGTTAAAAAAAGATCAAGTTTTATAGGCAGTGTAAAAAGGCTAGAAAAAGAACAGTCCCACATACTCATCAGCTGCAAATCTGTACTTATGTCAAAATATGTAAGGACAAAATTAGCAGTCTTATGCCATCTAGGAATCATGTGAGAATCATTACCCACAACTGCCTGCTCACTGTATTTCAAAGAAAAGCCAGGGACACAAAGCCTTCTTTCCAACATTTCGCCCATACGTGCAAAGTGCTAGCATTCCAATCCAGGACAGGAGTAACCCTAAAGACACAGTGTGCAGATCCCTGGGAGCACACCTCATGCAGAGATTGTGTGAGAAAAATGACCTGCAGCTGAAGCTTTAACATTGATTGTGAATTTCACACTTGCAAAGAACACGGCTCAAATCTTTTCAATCCATTCTACAAGTAAATTTGAGTGGGAGAAAGCAGAAAAAAACCCTTTAAAATCAGATTAAGAATAACATGCTATGAAAAAGTGTTATATGTTCAAATGCAATGCTAATGCAATGTAGCATAAGCACGTGTTTTAAAACAAATGCACAAATAGTAAATGGTGTCTCGGTGGTTACTGATTCACTGACCCTGAGGACCTAGTATCTCACTGAACTGCAAATCTACATGTAGATCTTTTACTGCCTGCTGATTTGTAACAGTGACACCAGAGTTTGTGTAGTTCCACCTCTGACAGTTAAGAAATTGCTGTAGCAGGTCTATTAGGCTTTAGCCCTCTCAATTTGAACCCAAGTGGATTATCATCTCATATTGGCACACACTTTTTGTGATGGGGAAAAAAAATAACTCTCAGTTCTGTCTGATAACTAACTTATCACCTGCATCTATCCATAATTAAAAAAGAAATATGTATATAGACTGAATAGGCAAATAGGCAGCAGGCCCTACAATAGAGAAAAGACAGAATGTAACTCTCCACTACCAAATTATTTTTTAAAGAAAAAACTGCTAGTCCATTATGAAGTTATTTCACACTTTTTTAAAAAAAGATATATACATAGTGAACTTCTTCCCAAACCAAAATATATCAGAGATATGCTTTTAAAGCAAGCATGCATATAATTTACCAAACATGACTAAAGAGACAAAACATCTTCAAATTCCTTTAAAACCATAGAAAAAGGTGTCAGAAAAGTAGTATTTTGCAACTAAGTTGCAAAGTTATTAGATTCATTGCACATAAGTACAAGGCATGTCTTGTCTAATACAATACATCCTAATGAAGCTTTATATGCTTTTTATTTCACCATCCATACAGCTTGCTCACATCTCTCCCTCATGGCTTTGCACAGTTCTCATTCTCCATGAGCCTTTCATCTGCAGTTTTAAAGAACAGCAAGAAAATAAGGAGGAAAAAGCCCTGTTAGGGTAGTGCTCAAAACAATACCCCTCTGGGGCAGGCAAGGCGACTACAACCAGTACAACTGAGTTTGATATTGGACCAAAAGAAAGGTCTGTTTGAAAGCTGATAATCTTAAATTTATCTTCTGAGCTAATAAAATTATTAGAATTCTTTTGTCACTCTCTGCCTTTAGAGATGAGATGGCCATGACAGAGACAATTACCACGAATTACTATGGTAATTACGCATGATTAAAAGAATCAGTGTCAGCTGCTGCTAGAAAAGGTGAATCATAACTTCAAAAAACAGATGCAAAGAGCTTTTACAGATGATTCAACATTCTGTGGGCATTAAATAAACCATTATAACACTCTCCTTCACACTAAGTCAATTCTGACTTCGAGTCTGTCTATGTCCTTCCAAAGAATCCACATTCGCACCTCCACTGCAAGAAAAGCATTTAAACACAGCATGTCAGCAAAGTGCTCAAAGAGACTTCAGGCTGCATCTGATCCAACAGTACGGTCTTGTGTCTTAAATGGAAAGACAGCATCAAATATACTAACTGGAACCCAAGCAGGATGAAGAAATTAGATTTAATACAACATGAGAACCCCCCTGCGCACTAAACAAGAAGTAGCACTAAAATTCTTGTTGTAGTTTATGCTAAAAACTACTAGTTCCTACTATCTCGATATCGTTAAAGAAGAAACTACAAAGCCTGAACTCTCTAATATTACACATTTAGAAAGCTCGTATGGCATTAAACCTTCACATGCTAACATGAAGGAGATAACACTAATTAAGGAAAGCCACTTGCATGACTAAATTTTGGGTTGAGAGCTCGTTATATTAACCATGAACATTGTCAAAGAAAAATTCAATCCTGAGGAGATTAAGTTGTTCAACTAAGAACGAATAAGCAAGGGTATGCACACCACTCTTCTGATTTTATCACTGGAAAGAAACCGAAGTAATTTCTAATGTACAAGCCCCTCTGACAAAAATTAATATGAAGAAACAGGATTTTTTCTTTCCCCCAGGAGATGTTATCATTTGTCAGCAACATGTGCAAACTTTGCAAAATATGGGAAACATATTTCTCCCCTCTGAAATGGAAACTGCTTTAGAACCAGCCAAACACGTCAAAATGCTCTAAAATGATGTTTTGCTCTATGCAAAATTAGACAATTTTATCCCAACTATAGCTTTAATATTTACTAACTGTCTGTGTGATAGGGAAGAACCGTAAGGATGAGATGCACGGAAAAATCATCTCCTGAAGAGGTCAAAGATTGAAAGATGAATTTGAGGCCATTATATTCAAAAGTTTCCAAGATGGACTTTACACAATTGCTTCAACTTAATGTCTGTTCTGTTCTCAGATGCACACCACGACTGCAAAAATGAATGATGAAGTTACCAAGGCAATCAGACGGGGCGCAGTCTGTAGAACAGGGTGATCTATTTATAACCAACATGAATTTACACTTGTGTGGTTGGGAGTTTGTTTGTGTACATTTTAATTTTTTTAAAAAAAGGACTAACACATAGTTATGGCCTTAAACCTCAAAACAGGATCTTTTTCTACACAGAACTGTCAAAAATGACATAAATTTAAGAACTAGCACTAATATGAAAATGAAAAGGTATCACTGAACAGCATTGCTGGTTACCAATTAACAAATAAGACAGATTTAGCTTCTAAATACACTTTCATGGCCTCAATTACAGTTTCATGGCCTCAAAACACAAGTGGCAATTAACTTGGTACGTCTCCATGCGTTGCTGTTTCAGATGAACTGAAGTGCACCTGTTACTAAACTAACTTCTTCCTTATCGAAAGTCCCTCAGAATTCTTTATTAACATCAACTTTTATACCTTTCAACCAAATTGATCACAGCAATAACAGTTTTCCTCATATGCAGGCTGTTTCAAACACAAAAGTATTGTCTTCCTGCATCTTAAAGTTCTTACAGAATCCTTTTATTGACTACAGAAGCACTTGTGTATTTGATGACAATTGATGACAATTGCTTTATAAAGGGGCTATTTACTGAAATACACCACTAAAAGTTTCCTTTGATACACAACTACTACACCTGAGGATGCCACATTCTGAAGAGAAGAAAGAAAAGTAAAGAAATTCAGATGCTAAAAAGAAGTTGCTACACAAAACTAAAAGCTACAAAATTGAAATGCAACTGCAGGCAGAAAAGCAGTACATTTCAGATACCATCAGCTGTAGGATAATGAAATTCTACTTTAAACAAAAATCGTTCACCAAAATGCAGTTTGCACAGGGCAATGAATGGCTTTACACTATGATTTACCATATGATTTATCAATCTCCACTGGCCAGCTGACCCAGTCATAGCTGAATAGCAGTTATAATATTAATTTCCTATAAAAATGAATCAATGGACTGTATAAACAGCACAATATTCTAATTGTTTCTGGGTCGCCACTTTAAAGACATATTTCATTAATCTTTGAAGTAACAGAAAACAGCAGGTTTGTGTGTCCAAAATATGGTTCGTGTTCATCTTGTTACAAAAAAAAAAAAAAGGGGGGGTCATTTTCAGTGTGTCCCACTAAAATCCTTAAATTTAACAAATACAAAATTTTCCACTATTTTAAGTGACAATTATTAAGACTCTTTATAATTGCATTTATCAGGATTCTAGCCAACATCTATGATTCCCTCTAAAGACAGTACAAGCAGATCTTATAAAAAGCCTCTGCTAGCGTACAGATAACAACAACAGAGGATTAATCATTTTTGCTATAGCAACCACTGCACTGCAATTACCATAGTGACACGAGAAGAATAGAAAAAGTAATAATGAAGAGCTCTTACTTGTTTGGAGCAATGTGTCAGCCAAGTAAGTGCAGAATTCTCTAGTGCCCAGCTCTGCTCACCTTAATCAATTGAAATGCCATTTGTAATAAATATGTCACAAAGCATTTTTGAATTATTCTTAAAAGGCCAATACAAATTTGTCAGTTGTTCACTGTCCTTTGGTCAGGTTAATGTACAAATCGTTGCTATCAAGTAACAGAGGGGAGTGCTACTTATTTTTGAGGTCCCAATTTAGACATAAAGGCTAAGGTCTACTATATTACAATAGATATAATGATATAGATATATATATACACCTGCTTTTCCATGTTTTTCCATTAAAATAATACATACATATACACACACGTATATTCAGAATGAATACAAACACACATTTGCCTATCTTTTTCATGAAAAAATAAATCTTTATCATTTGAGTACTTCAGGAACACTCAGTGCTAGGATTACACAAACATCTGTGACAGGTGACTCATGAGTCACCCAACTGGTGTTTTTTTCCAGCTCCACTTATCTAAATAATTTCTGCTTGACAGCTGTTTTTCAACCTTCCTAGTATAAGAAAGGAAACCTTACCCAAAATTAGCTGCCTTTGAAGGCCAGTCAGGATCTTACTGAAAGCTCCCCCATTTTTTCAAATGACAGGCTGGAAAGGGTACAAGTTTTGGAAGCAGGAAATAATGCTAGACAAAGTCACCTTTTGAAACAAAACATGTTTTGCTAGGATGTAGGTGCAACCAATAAATCAGAATCTTGGACTGCAGAAGTGCAACAGCGTACAAATAGGAAGGTGGGTGTAAATGAGCAGGCAGCAGCATAAGTGACTCCTAAACTCATGTCTGGACCTGACATAATTCCAGAGTCTGATATGCACAAGGTTAAGCAAATGAGAAGTGGCATGTGAAATCCTTTGAAGGCTGATGGTGAATGGCAAGGCTGGCACATCAGCTATGAGGCGCAGAAACGTCAAGAAAGGGGAAGAAAAGTGAGAAAGGCAACAGAGAACTAATGTAGCAGGCTTGTGACTGTATAATGAACGTGTTTCTAGTCACAGCAGCTGTATCCCAGTGCCAACAGTGAAGGTGCTTGCAGCGTGCATAGAGCAAAGTGAGAGCACTATGGGATGTATCACACATAGCTTGGCAAAAGCTACTTTGGTTGCAGGTAGTACAGTCTTCTAATGCATCTCATTTTACATTGTCTTTGTGCTATTTTCATTTGTTGTGCAATGAAACTTCTTTCAGGCCCCATTACAGGCAGCCAAATTACTATTTCAAACTGCAAATCATCATACCTTAATTTCTTTTGACTTACAACAATAATTTCATCATCTTTCAAACAGCGAAAACTGAAGAGATGTTCAATTCTGCACAAACCAGTTCTAGTAAGGCATTTTCTTTAACTTCAGCTCACTGCAAGCAGAACCTGTATGAGAAACGCTCACCTTTTGAAGTATCTAAACATACCCAGACATAGCACAGTGGGTAAATGCAGTTACTCTGATACAGTGTTATTCTAGTAATGCGAGATTTTGCCTCTATTGTTAGACTGGTGCAGAACAAAAAATACTGGAATGAAACTGAACATGAGCAGAACTCAGCTAAGCTTCTCTTTTGCATTAATTTTTTCCCTCCTACCAATTACTATATAGCCACTCTTACATAGAACTATTTTGCTGCACACATTATTTTTTTTTTATGGTGGTGGGGTATTATTCAAGTTCCTTCAGACTGCATCTCATAAAGAACATGGAATTTAGAATTAGATCCCTTAATTCCCCATACATGTTGTTTTAGTACCATATTCACTTCAATATTCTCTAAAACGTTGTTCAATAAGAAAATAACTATTTGCTGTCTTTATTATTTTAAATTAGTGCTGGGAAGATAAAAAAAAGACTCACTAAATTTCTTACCCACTATTACGACAGAAGAAAGGTTAATTAAAGTCGTAGTAGTGCTCAAACAGCAAATTTGAAATCATAGTTATGAAGTATTTCCATAGTTGTCAGAATCAGCTTTGTTCTACTGTCAAAATACACACGTTTTTATCGTCCTCCTCTCACTCCCTTAGTTAAAATAATGAGCAGAAAGATCAAAAAGCATTTCCCACCCTTCACCTTGGATGAACTCTGGAATGAAGATAGAGATGGTTGTATGTATGTAGCTGTTCAGGAAGGGGAAGCAAGACCCTCAGGCTGCAAGCTCTGTGCTGGGTGTTCTCTCAGAGATGAAATGGTCGAGATGTTTTAGAAAAAACAGTTCCAGAAAGTCAGCTTCTGACAAGCACTCCTCCCACAGGTGATACTGGTGATTCCTGGTCTCTCTGGCTGCTTTGCCATGCGTGCTGTCTCTCTGCATGTATTTACATACATTTCTTAAGTCCCAGCATGCATTTTTTCCCATTATATTAATTTTTACTAGAAAGACTGCTCCACTGTTGCCTCACACTAGTACACAGCCTATGAATTTGATGATACTTAGTAGAGCAGGGTATCAAACAATTGGTGCTGGAACCCCAGAACAGCAGCTCCCTGTGGCTGCGCTCGCTGTATCAGCCACTGCCTTTCATAACCTTGGCTGTACCAAAAGCACACAGTGTACTGCATTGCTTTAGCACTGCACATTCAATTTATTCACATTTTCAAAACTTTAACTTTGACTTTGAACAGTTCTGACTTTGCTTTGCAAAGATATCCCAGGGTTTATGAAAATTCCATTAATTATTATAAATTTCTAGAATTATGATATATCATTTAGGCTCATTAGCTAGCTAACACAGAGCTGAAATCATCCTATATAAAGATTGCTCTCCACACTGCCATCATTAAAATAAAAAAAATAATTATTTCTACTTAGTACCTATTAAGACACATTATTCAGAACATCAGCTTGGAAAATGATTACAAAATACCCAACATATCTGATTTTTTTTTAACTGCAAAACCAGTACTATTCTATTCTTTCGTTCAGATATTATATACACAAGTGTTTATATTTGTAGATAAATTGTAAAAGTTTTTGTAGATTCTTTTGCTAAGATCTTAGAAAACCTGTTAAACATTTTACAGAACCTAGAGCACTGTTCAGTTCTATCATATTTCATTTACTGTAAATCTGTAAACCCATCCATAGTTGCTAGATAATGATCTTGGGATAATTTACTATCCAGCAGAGGTGTCTTCTAGTTACATGTCAGGAAACAGTTTTGCTAGAACTCTTAAGAATATTTCTAAGTGGCAGCACAAGGAAAGACTCTGTGTTTAATAAGGACAAAGTGATAAAACAAAATGATGCAACAAGGCTATCATCTGACAACATTTAAGACAGGCTCAGTCTCACAATTAAACAAGCATGTGGTATAAATATAGTAAATTAGTTCTTGAAGAAGCTATTTACATTAAATAGTGTCAGCAGAATCAGGCCTGTAGCACTTTTCCTTGGGTTGCAAAATTCCTATCTTAGTGCACAGAAGGAGGTATTTTTTTGGACTACAAACATTTCCTGTTTGGAACATGACACACATTGATGAGACACAATTGACTGAAAAAGTACCTTGTAAGAAAAAGACATAGGTTTTCACTAACCCTTGCAAAAATAGATTTACATATAAATTAAGTTTTTTTTCTGTTCAAAGGGCTTCCAGAATTTTCAATTACAACCATTAAGATTTTACCATGTTTCATAAACCTTTATACAGGTCATTTTAATTCATTTACATTTTGGCTTTATTAGTTTGTACAAGTGAAGAATTTGAACATTTACTCAAATAGTATCTTCTGAACAAGATTAGGGGAAAAAAATTAAATCGTGACAAACAAAATACATGTCTGATAAAAAGTCCATTTGGTGTGGTACCATGCCTCAAAGCAACAGTATTTGTCCCCAAGTGTGGTACTCAAAAGTAGATCCATGTGATGTGGAATGTATTGGTACAGCCAAAATTGAATTTAGTTGAATTTATTAATAATTATTCCCAGATATTTCAAGATTTACAGTCAGACAACACCTTAAAAAAAAAAGTAACCCGTCCCAACTTTTAGACCTAAAAAGTCTTTATTTCTTCTTTGATTTAAAGTAGCTAACCAAAACATGGAAAAGAAACGAACACTCAGGATAGTTTAGAAGAATAAAACTTACCAAAATCTGCAAACACAGATTGTCCCACAACTTTCACACCACTAGGCACTTCCTTATTTTTTCCAGCTTTAGAGAAGTTCCCATCCTATCAAACAGGACAAAGATGATGGAAAAACTGAACTGCAGACCAAGTGATAAAGTTTAACCAAAGAACATACGCACCAATAAAAAAGCACTTAGGTAGATAATAAAGAGACAACTCAGCTATGGGGAAAAAAAGCACTCTTTAAAAATTAGGACTGAGATTTTGCATTTCTAATCTTTCATGTAATCTTACAGAAATACAGTATTCAGATACAATTGTCCATATATTTTGCTGTGTTGCCAGAAATAGATTAGGATATTTCAGCAACATAATCTAAGTCATAATTAAGTGTACATTTACACATATTGATGTGATTTTATAGATATATATAATGTAATTTCTATGACAGACCTGCACACCTGCTAAAATAGCTTCTGATTTTCCTTCTAATTAGGAAATAACTTTATTTTACATTAGGTCTGGTTTAGGTCTTGTTTCAATTGTCTAATATCAAAACCTAGGCCTGCAGAAAGCAGTATTTTCTTTCAGAAAGAAAAAAAAACCTGCTGGGTCCTTGTTTATCATAGAACTGGATCACAACTGGAACAAACCCATTTAAAATGTTACATTTTTGTAACCAAATAAGATGACCTAAGGTCCAGTGCAGATGACCACTGCAGTCAGCTCACAGAAAGTGCTATGCACACAAGTACGTGTTAATCCATTGATACAAATGTTTTGTGGATTACATAGACTTATCCATATTGCTTACTCGTGTTGCATTCAGGTTGTAGACTTCAATGCTGTCGAAGACGCAACTCTGGAGACAGTTTGTACATGGACATTTGGCTATGTATCACTACCTTGCCATGCAATTTATAATGACTCAGATGAGGAAAGAAAAAACCTGATGCAAATCATCTCCATGCAGAAAAGACAACCAGGCCCTATGCTCAGTTTGCCAGAGAAGTCTATATCCTATAAGCAAGTATTTTTAAAGCATTTTATGGCACATCAGTGAAGGGAATTACTTTGCTTAGGTTTGAGACAGCAAGAATAAAAAATCTGATCAGCCTCTTCCTAAATCATCATGCTAAGCATCAGTAACCTCCTGGAACAGCTGATGACACACCAGGAGTGTTGCTGAGGTGTACGGAGGCAGTCTGATTGATTTACCTAGCAGTCACGTTAAAAAAATCTGCACAGGAACTTATGCTGAGTAAAACATCTTCTCCAGTGATACTCTGCAATCTCAATGCAATAGTGCACTTAGTGCCTCCGGTTCCACTCAATCCTGAAACAAGGAATATCAGAGGACTTTTTTTTATGGGGCTTTTTTTGGCTTTGTTTTTGTTTTGTTAAAAAAAACCAAACAAAAAACAAATACAAAAACCCGAACCAAACTAAACCTTTTCTGTTTTTAACAAAATGGTTATTTGGGTTTTCTTCCTTACCTTATTCACCCATGTCTCAAACTGAATGTTTTGTGAGTTTGAATTTGGTGATGTAGTGAGGAACAAATCTGCAAGAAAAAGCATATGAGGAATGAAGTATTTAACATCAGACTACACACACAAATATTTGATCACTCAATAAAGATATCTTATAAAACCTATTTTAAAATATATTACCTGTATTTTATGAGTTACAAATATATGCCAGCGATGTTTAGATGATATATATTAAGCAAGAAAGATTAAGAAAACAAACCCAAAACTACTTTAATCTCTCATATTCTTCTTTATAAATAAATAAACCTCCTGCACTCAGCTTCTGCATTTGGGCAGTTTATACACAAAGTAAGTTACCCACACATGAATTAATAAGTGCTAGAAGTTATATATGCACACTGAAGAACATTTCTTAATAATAAAAACAGAGATAAACCTCAAACCTAGGAAAAAAGAACAGAGTTACATTTTTAGTGAATCAAAATAAAAAATAAAAAACTATCAACCATCCTTTTATGTTGATATGTCAAATCAAGCAACAGATGTACTGTTGACAGGCAGAGAAAAGGAGATGGAGAAATATTTCAGGTTTCCTTTACACTAAATTCTCTTCAACATCAAAACAGTGCAAAAGAGTGCTTCAAAGGATTTATTTGACAATGCCTACTTAAAGAGGAGCTTATTCATTGCCATTTAGGAAAGCACCTAAAGTAGGAAAGTGAGGAGGAAATGCTTTATAAAGAAGGTTAAAAAAAAGGGCTGGGGTAAAAAAATTAGAAATTATGAAGTCCAGATTTTATAAAAACTCTTTTAGATTTAAGCACTTGCTTTTTTTTCATTGTCCTTCCCTCCTATAATTTAAAATATCACTATGTGAGTTAGAACACAACAGTTACTTTGTAGGCAGAAACATAAAAGATTTTTTTTATTTTTTTTAAAAACAGAATATTGACACTTTACCCTGAGGTGGTTTAGTGAATGCGCAGGTGGGCTGCTGTGCAGGGAATGTTTCAAATGGCACAATAAGAGGTATTGTCTTCCAGGGGAAAAAAAATAATACCATAAACCTCCACACCAAACAAACCCAAGTAAAAAAACACTTGCACACACACACACAAAATAATTGCAAAAAAACCCCAAACAAATATTTTGTTTATAGGTTTCTCCCTCCCTCCCCAGCTTGAAAATTGTACCATTTAATTTTAGTCCCCTGAATACCTGGAACATCAATTTCCTTTAGAGCATACACATGGAAACCATGACAGTGTGCTCCACTGGAATGAATTATATTGATGCTTAAGTATTTCTCAAAGGCAAGAGACAGAAGTGATAGAAACAATCTGAAGATATCACAGATGTAACTTAGACAACAGATGTAACCTTTCCAATTTTAACTTTGCATGTAGAAGGAAGTTTGTGCAATATTGTTTGTTACCAGAGTAATGATCACAAAATAAAACAGAAAAATATTTTAAAAATCTAATGCATTCAAAGAGAAAAACAAATGTGGAATAATGGAAGCCTCGACTCACTTTCCCACAGGTCAAAGTGCCACTAAATCCTTGACAGAGTTTTTGAGGTTCAAATCAGTATTTCAAGTAGGGTTGGAGTATATCCATGCTGTAATTTGTACTGTAATTTGCAGCTAGTTCTGAGCTACATCGCACACAGATTATGCCACAACAGCCTCTTTAACTGTTGTATTTAAACACATAGCAAATTACTAGCATTTGATTAGCAAATATAACAGGTTGCCTAGCATTCAGCACACATTTTGGTTGGCACTGTGACTGTTTTCCCACCACATCTCTGACTCTCATGCACTGCAGAGCTGACCCTTCACCTTTAATTGCCAAGTCAATCTTCTCTCTGCCCAGTCCTCTATGAAAGGAGAGATCTTGGGGAGCATTAACTAAGCATTCCCCCTGGTAATACTATGTTTAGATACATTTTGCAACCCTATCCCAGAATTAGACAAAATACCATAGCTGCCAACACAAGGCATAATTCACCCAGTATTATTATGCTGGAAATTCAGCTCTGAACAGTTGGTTATTACTAGGTTAAATAAATGCATCAAGTCTTCATACAACACAGTTGTGCTTCTAGGGTGAGAAAAACAAATAACAAAAGGTAGATATGAGTTATGCTGGAGATATTAAAAGCCCTTAGCTCCAAATCATTTATTTAATGTTAAAACAAAGCTAATTAAAAATAAAACCAGCAAAAAGAAAACAGCACTATCTTTTGACTAATTTAACACGGGATGGAATTTCATCTAACAATTATCTTAATTTTAAAACCTATACTAATGCAGCACACTATGGCAACTTCTCAGTCAAAAACAAAAAATAAGGAAATCTTCTCTTCAATGGGAAAATGCAGGACCACCCGTAGTATACTGACAACTGAGCTTTTAAAATATAGAGAAATTAATGTCCTTAACATCTTGATGGGAAGTCATGTGGATAGTTCAGTTCATAGTAGTGCTTACAAGTAGCAATATGTTCCATTTGAGCTTTACAAAGTAAATGTATCAGTTACAGCTCCTCAGAGAGCATAATGGTCATGTCTGACTCAAAAGCCAGTCCATATTATTCATCCCAGAGTAACATCAGGCCACAGAAAGTCAGGCACTCAACGTGACTGGGAAACAAGGACAGCAAATTAAACTGCAAGTAAACTAACCTTAATTTTGAGACACAGCAATAACGAACTCACTAAAGTGTTAGTGATAACTTGTAACAGAGTATGTATGACTACTCTATATTACACATATACACCTGGTTTGTAAAAGTATGTCATGAAAAGAGATTTGCAATGGCTTTTTCTTATGCTTTGAAAAGGGATGAGAGACCCATTTTTTTGAAGCACATTATATTAGTTGTTTTTCCCCTCCTCATTTAATCTGATTTCATAATAAGCATATAGAAATATTCAGAAATGTGACTGCACAGGGAATAGAAATAATACAGGAAGGCAAGGAACAAGAGGCATATAAAATCCCAGATGTTAGGACCAGAATCAAAAGCAGCTTTAAAATAAACATTAAATTCTGTGAGAAAAAAAAGGGATGAGAGACCCACAGTGGCTGGGATGTCACAAAACTTAATAAAATCAAGGAATACATTTAGCTATCCGCAGTGTGGGAGGAATGAATCAGGACAATAAGTGCAAGACAAACTACAAAGGGCGAATAGAAAGACAATAATTTAAAACATCTAAAATGTTTACTATGTTAAAAATGTGGAGGTGCATACAGATTTAAAGTCTTTGTTCAGTCGCTGCACAAACCAGTTATTTTAATGCAAACACTTGTTCTACATTTTGAGAACAGAGCTGTGTTTTCTGAGGAGACAATCTACCACACATTTCTTTGGTCTACAAGAGATCAGTGCTGAATATGGCCCTACAGAGTAGCTTAAATGTGATTAAATAAAGCAACATGCCTGTTTTGCACTGAACTCCCTCCCAACCCCAAAACAGCTTCTCTTGAAAGTTAGAAGTTACTTTTGCCCTTTGTTCCTCTGGATGTCCTCCTCTGGCTCTCCATTTTTCCTAACTTGAGGCACATAACTTTACATACAGTGAAAGGCACCAACCCACCAAAGCAGGTCCATGGCTACTGTAACATTACACTGCACTGGCACAATGGAAAGGCAGGCAAAGACAGCAGATAATCTTCCAGAAATACTATAGAGGAGCTACTGCCACGCTGCTCCTAAGTTAAAGCAACAAGCTGTGATTTTCCATAGGACAACTTAATACAGGTGCAGCAACACCACCTCTAGCTCTAAAGCCAGATGAACCAATTCAGCTGGTACATTATTGCCAATTGTCCTCCTTTTTATCATTAAGCCTTCTTAAAAGCTACCTGTCTCAAATGCTCACGTATGTTTTTGTGATTAAACCCTCCTGCACTGAAATAAAATCAAATGCTTAATATGCAGTTTCCAACCAGACAGCTCTACATCCAAGAGCAGGTTCATCTCCAGTCCTTATCCCACAGTATTCTTCACACAGACAATCCTAGACTCCTCTCAACCCAGTCTTGTGTAGCTATGCTTCTCTTATTCCACATACCACTCGGTTGGTCCTCCTCTAACAACTTCAGGTCCATCTGTTAATATCCTCCTCTTGCACAAACTCATCCAAATGCATCCTCATCATCTTCATCTAAAATCCCTACCTTCAGCCCAGATTTCTTCCCCATCTATGAATTTCTGTTCCCACTTCCCAGCAATTAAGGAAAACAACAACAAAAAATACCTACTTCATATTTCTAAAACCTGTTTCAAACTGACTAAATTTGGATGGATCTTTTAATTAAAACAGCTCAAGCAAAGAGACCTTGCTGGATTTCAGGAGGGATGTTTCAAAAGCAAGTGCTAAGTCACTAAGAAAAACGTTGCCCTAAGTTACCAAACACCAAACCAACTCCACCATGACTTTGGTTTGTGAAAGTGGCTAAGCAAGTGTAACCGAAGGTTAGAAAAGTTCAACATGGATGTATAGGTAGAGAGCTTAGGAGACTTCAGCTCAACTGGAAAATTGCTGAAAATCTTAGTAAATGAAGCAGATAATATCACAAACCTTACTTCCAAACATTGCTTTTTCTTATTAGAACTACTAGAAAATTGCAATAAAACCTAACTATACTGAATCTGCTCCAAGTTAACTTCTGATTATCCTTGTTATTTTCCTTCACTTTTGAGTGTTAGAAAAGACAGTGCTATTTATAGACAGAGCTTTCATTTCACTAATGACTGATTTGACCTTTCTGTTTAATGTCAGGGGGCTTTATTTCAGAACTAAAACCCTCAGCATCTGTGGTTGTCTTCAGAAATCACCAGTGCATGAGCAACATGCTTAAGTTACAGCATGATTTCACATTTATTGCAGAAGTTTAAGTTAACAAAGAAAAAAAAAGCCCCTATTTTTAAACACTATCAAAATGCACAAGGTATTACCCAATTAGAACACAGGCATGCACACTCCAAACATGTCTAAATTGTTTTTATGTGGAAGAACAGGTGTCTCTGTTCATATTCTTTAACTCAAAGTTACTTAGGGATATGAACATGCCTGCTTGCAAGGGTTGGTATATATAAATAACCTGCTGAACTCAAAAACTCTGCTTTGCCGTGTGTTGACAGAATGGGTGAGGTTACAACTGTATTGAAATCATTAAATGCCATAAAGCCTAAGGACAAGTAAAAGAGAACTTTCTTCTCTCTACATTACAAATTTTCCTTGATTCACGTTACAGATTGACCTACCAATAGGAAAAAAAATATTTAAAAGCATTTTTTTAGTTGCATTTATACAACTGTAGTTGCACAATACTTTTAATATGAGTAAAAGCAAATTTTACACAAAACCCAGTTATCTATAGTTAGTTTTATTTCTTTACTACGTGGAAATGGAAAACCAAATTTGACAAGTTTTGTACTTCTGTTCATAAGTTTTTCATTCAGGTAGAGAAACCCTCTACCACCTGGTATTCAGGTTTGTTTGTCAAGTGGCATTAGTACTAGAGAAAATGGAATGTATCTACTCTCTAGCTATAACAATTTAGCTTTTACAATACAGATATGAGTGCTAATAAATTTGCAATTAACTTGTCATGAATTTTTGGTGCTAGTCACATGAAGCAGTACGCTAAGGAACCACTTCCATTAACTTCCTCCTCTGAAAAATTTTAAGCAAAACAAAAGGACTTCATGTGTTCCAAGCAAGATAATTTGTGTTTGCAAATTTTTAAGAAATATGCTTATAAAAGCAGTTGGGAATTAATTCTGCTTTTCAAATGGGTCTTTCAAAAGTTAGTAAGTGTTTACTGGAACTATGCAGTAAAGTAGACAACAAACAATTATAAATGACATAATTAAGCACTAAAATCCCTTTGATTATTAAAAATCACTATAGAAAAAAATCCGTATGTATTCATTTAAAAGCATCAATTAAATCTAATTTAAAAGTTTTCCATTTGTGAGAAATGTTATACTTCTGAACATGCAGAGCAGGTGAGACTATTCCTCTGGTTTTTAGCACTTCAAACATGAGTTTTCAGACAGAAAATTCTGTTTATGTTCAGAATAAAGGCAACAATATTGTTTCAAGCAATAGAGGATGACCACTCGGTGTTAAAAGAGAATGAATATGAGAATGGGTTCTGAAAGCATTCTCAACAAAATGCTGTTTGGGCAGAACCAATTTACTTCTCACCTAGATGAAGTTATTGATTTCCAATAAAAATATAGTTATATACACTGGGGGATACTAACATATCAGCATGTAATGTAAAATTTCAGAAGGAATAGCTTTTGAGACACTTGGTAACAGCAATTTTAAAATTAAAACTGCTAAGCAGATAGCACAGGTGATGGGTTCTTTTAGAAAGATTAGAAAAACTTGTTAAAATAGCTAGTTCTCTTCTCTAAAGAGCTCTACTCATTCTCTAATTTTCTTTGAGGTAAGCTCTGAGTAAGAAAAGCAACACTGGCAAAAGTAGATCAATCTCAGCAGCAGGAGATGCAGCTATTTTGAGCAACTCTGGCTTCATCTTAGGAGTAGTAAAGAGACTGAGCAATTAGCTTACAGCAAGCTGTTTCTCACTAATGATTTTTCCACTGCAGTTTTCCCAAAATCAAATTCATGATTTTTCCTCCATTTTACATAAACAGTTCCAGAAATATCTGCAATTATACACACCATGTTCAACACAAGACAGGCCGTAAAAGCAGTATTTCCAAACTTTGGAACCACACAGCCAAATAAGGCACATAATATTTAACACATTAGCTGTTCTTCGCAGCATTTGAGGATACATTGGCAGATGTACAGTATGAAGTTACAGTATGATTCAGAGTCCGAGGCAGTTGGTCTCATACATTTGAGCATTTTAAAAATATTTGCAGGGCCATGGCCTGATTTCTTGGTAGAAGATGTGTAACTGAGTGCATACCAATTAATTATTTGTTAATAACCCCTTTTTTCCCCAATAGTTAAGTACTAAAATTTTAGCTTAGAAAGACAGCATTGAACCTAACTGATCATCTGACATTTTAAGGTGTTCTAATTAGAAACAATCAAGTTAACTAATTAGAAAAAGAGACAAGAAGCAAAATAATTGCTATCCTAAAAATCTCAACTTTAGATAAAGCACTCTCGCTACGTCCATGAGAGCGGATGTTAAGGCAGCCTCATCAGTGCTCACCTAGTGACCCATGCTAAATTTAAACTCCAGCTCGGACCAAAGTATTTATCTGAAAATTCTAACTGTGATGCAAATCAAGAATGGCACAAACAAAACTTGTCTGCCTGTTGTCTAGCTTTAAATAGATTATCTGTATTGGTACCCAACTATACATCGTTTCTGGGTGGTCTTTATCAAGTCCCTTTACCTATCTTGATCTTGTTTCCAGCTGTAACACTTTTTCTCCGTGGTTTGGTTCATGTATTTCAATTGTAAAATCTTCAGCATGATGGCCATATTGGGAATAGTGTTTATTCAATTAAACATTATCACATCCATCTCTTCACTAACACATCTGAAATGCATTTCTGAGGAAGACTGAGTTGCTATTTACTTTTAATTGAGTGTTTTCCTCCTTCACTGTAAGCCAAGAGAATTAAATCCTGTTCTAATACTTCTTAAGTGATGTGATGTAAATCTTTCAGTTTGAGGGTATGACAATTTTAAGACAGTCCTCTTACTCGAGGAGCCTGCTTTGGGAACACTCACCTCAGCTCTCATGCTTTATAAAATAAACCTGAAGCTAACTGTTAAGTTAACTGTTAGCTTCAAGATTATTTTCTTAAGATAGCTGTTAAAAAGAAGTGTGAGCACGTATTACTAGAGACCCAGCAGCCCTATTCTAACAAGGGTCACCACATTTTTTCCTCATCTTTCAGTCTATCTCAGTGCATGTACAAACAGTGACATTGATGGTAGGTAGGCTGACAAGACCATTTCCAGACACAGCTTCCAATCTCAGCCACTGTGTGAACTAGACAGTCCTACCTGGAGCAACACATGCTTAATACACATGCAAAAGACACAAAATTACAATTTTGTATTTACTTTATCTGTAAAGCACAGATTGACCCTTTGGTAAAAATTTTATACTGCAAATTTTTGCATGGGTTATATTGAATTATATAAAATTAATTAAAAATTATAAGAAGCTGAGATTTCTACATGATGATGCTTTATTTAAAACCAGCAGCAGTGTTACTATCGGAAACACCCTAGTTTATATCTCACCAAGAGATTAGTATTATCTTTGTTCTGGTTAGTGGATTTTTGGATTATAAAATCCCTACACAGTTAGCCTTTCATGAAGCATTGTTAGGGATTAAAAACATCTTTATGAACACGTTTTCATATAATGAAATCGTAACAATTCAACTTCTTTTCACCCAGAGCAGAAGCGTGCCAATTAAAAGCTCTGTTTGGAGGGTTTAGTATCAGCAGGTTGAAAACGGGTTAGGCAATAAACTAGCAAAAAGATTCTCAGCCCAGAGAGGATTTTTCCTTTTTTCTAATGTCAAGCACACTTTAAATCTCCTAAGCTGTTTATAATGATAGAGTTGCCAAAAATAGCCCAGCTAATAATCACCGAATTGGCTGCATATGTTACATAATCCAAAGAGCCTCAGAACATTGCAGAGTATTAGACAAAAGTCTTCAAAAACTCACAGAAAACAAGTACAGATGGTGAATTCTGGAGGTTTAGTTTTCATTTATACACAAATCTCAGTGCATCCATTTTCGGTACAACCATATCTTCATATTCATGAACAGTACCATTGGCTGAGAATAAATACTCAGATTTTTTTTTTTTCAGTCAAAAAACACCCCAGCAGCATCTAATGCAATGATTAAGTGTTTTGGACAACAGGATTTCAGCCTGCAGACTATTCCCTGGCATCCTCATTAAATGCCTTCCTCTTTCAGTTTGAGACCATCACCCCCTCGTCCAGAGGAGGCCACGAAGATGATTGGGGCTGGGGCACCACTCCTATAAGGACAGGCTGACAGAGCTGGGGGGTTCAGCCTGGAGAAGAGAAGGCTCCAGGGAGACCTTAGAGCCCCTTCCAGTGCCTCAAGGGGCTCCAGGAAAGCTGGAGAGGGCCTGGTGCCAAGGGCAGGGAGTGATGGGACGAGGGGGAACGGGTTCCAAGTGCCAGAGGGGAGATGGAGATGGGATGGGAGGGAGAAATTGTTTGGTGTGAGGGTGGTGAGAGCCTGGCCCAGGGTGCCCAGAGAAGCTGTGGCTGCCCCTCCCTGGCAGTGTTGAAGGCCAGGTTGGATGGGGCTTGGAGCACCCTGGTGTGGTGGGAGGTGTCCCTGCTCATGGCAGGGGGTGGGGCTGGATGAGCTTTGAGGTCCCTTCCCACCCAAACCATTCTATGACATACTAGAGTAACATCAGCACCTTATGTTGGTACTGTTTGGCAGAGTGCACTTACAATCCCAGTCCTACCAGTACTGTACAGACAGTTACACACAGGTTGGGTTTTGGTTTGCCTTTTTTTAAACCATATCAGCTGACAGCTTCTATGAGGCACTTGCCCAACTCTGTACAGACTAACACAGATTAGAGGAGACATGGTAAGAACACTAAATGGGGATTTTTTGGAAGAGGCACAATGAGACTCAAGGTGCAATTTCATGCTTGGTTAAAGGGAGGCTACAACTGCTGCGACTAAAATAGGAACCTGCCTTCTCTGTGTTTGCACTGGCTGTGGCAATCCTGAGGCTGCATGGTGAGTTGATCAGCTTAATAACTCAAGTGAAAATGAACTGTGTTTCCACCCAGCCCCAGTTCTTGACCATTTACTGTAGCTGACGTGAAGGAACTTCCATAAATGCAGACAGGACCAGATGGATGGGTGACTTTTCATTTTGGCAGTAGGCAGTCTTGGAATAACATGTCAGTCATGAAGCACCAGATATTGCTGATAAGGTATTATTTCTTAGCAACATATGCCTTGTTCACAGTTGGCCCAGTTTTCACAGGGACAGCAAAAAAAACAATTTACCATTTCCAACTTAGAAGCAACAAAATATTTTCAAGAAAATAATTCCATGGTAATATATTCTCCAGTTTTCTTCTCAGGATGAATTATTTTCCTTGAAATCTTCCTCAGGTTGCTGTAATATAACACATATTTCAGCCTGAGGTGTTATATCCCTGCTGTTACAAGCAAATAAACATCAGGATCTTTCTATGGGGAGTGCTTCATAGAAGCTTCTATTCACATCTTGAGACATGAATACAGATATGAATCTATAAAAGCTCCTGGCACTCCCCACACAAAGATCTTGACTTTCATTTCTATTTAATAGAGGAACTTCCATATATCACTAGCACTAACTGGAACTCTCTGGACATTCTTTATGCTGTTAGCTGTCATGAAAACCTTTGTGTACTCTTGCAAAAATTGATCTGCCTGTGATTGATCTACATAAGCAACCTAAACTTCTTGCCTTTAGCTACCTGTGAGTTTAGAGTTTAATATATTGATCTTAAAATGCTACCTGGAATGCTCATCTATGCTGCCCGTGCCACAAAAACAAAATCCCAAACGATTTTTAGAACTGTGTTAGAATTCATTATTGCATGACACTGATTATGGTAAGCAACCATGTATTTAATTTTCCAGTTGGAATTTCCACTTGACAGCTTCATGCAGCAACGTGCCAGAACTGAATATTAAGGCTTGACTATGTACTAAAGCAATTAACTTAATCCCCAACATTTCTAAGCATCTTAATTAAATTTATGAACTCCTTCCTTCCTCATTCCCATGCTACTGAATAGGAAAAAAATAAGCTCTCTTTCCAAAATTACCATATATGAATTGATGTACATTGCACACCTAGCAGAAGATAAAGCATTTCAGAATTCATTTAGTGTGTGAAGAAAT
Organism: Aegotheles bennettii; assembly: GCA_013398125.1. Taxonomy (NCBI): domain Eukaryota; kingdom Metazoa; phylum Chordata; class Aves; order Caprimulgiformes; family Aegothelidae; genus Aegotheles; species Aegotheles bennettii. The sequence goes on from VZRW01006934.1 coordinate 67,593, forward strand.
CAAGTTTAGCAGAATATTTAAATGTGCTTGGAGGTATGAACAGGTACGTGAGTGATAAAATAGCTTCATCATGGTAATTGAAGGCTAAATTGCATTGCATATTTCACAAAAAAACCCAAAACAAAATAAGCCACCATCAAAGCAAGAATATAGTTTATCTAACATAAGAAACGTTGTCTCCAGCACTCATTTGTGAACACTGAATTATAAATAGTTCACAGGATTGCTCATATAGCAAGAGTAGAATAAAGTCTTACATGCTATTTTCTCAAATCAGTGATGGAATTAACTGCAATGAAAAAGAATGAAGTCATAATGAAGTCCTCAAGAAACAAATTCTAAGTCCAGTCTTGAAAACATTCTTCTGAATGAACTATAAAACTATTTTCAGACTCAAGATGAAGAAAATGCAGCTCTGCTTCCAATTCAGTTGCAAACTGAATACTAGAGCACAGCTTCACGAAGAACAGGAAACAATGCTTCAAGGGTGAACACAACATTATCCAGATTAGTTAGTTCTGATTAATTAGTTCTGATTAAATTATCACCAAGAAGTAGAAAATCATCAAGAAGTAGGCCAATCATTTTGGCAGTTATTTTTTTAAAAGCCAGAATTTTCAAATTGTAGATATTAAAAATAAAATAAAATCAGAAGTAGCAAAGTCATAATTGCTGAATACAACATTCCAGAACCAATTCCTTACAGCCATCAGTTAAATTTAAAAAATATTGGAAGGAAATTGCAATACATTACATAGTATACTTAGTGATAAATATTTTTAGGAAGGTATTTAAGACTTTTATGACTTACCAGCAGTGAAGTCATTATTTAAATCTATAAATGCATGAGAGTGTGGTATATACATTGTACTCTGAGTTTCCAACACAGCATGCCATGACAAGTTCCTATAGGCAAGAATAAAAAATGATACATTTCATCAGCACTTAGGGACATCACGAAAATACACCTTTTAAAAAAATAAATTGTGGAGCTTTGAATCAAAGTGAACAGAAAGCACATTCTCCTAATGCTAAGCTAAAATTACTCCTTTGCTTACAATATATGAAGTAACCACAGTAATTGCTTGAAAGCTTCTGTGAAGGATGATTCATGGCTCCAGTTAGGAAGCTTCAGTTAGATGTTATTAACTTTCTGAAACAACTTTTTTTTGAACCCACAAAGTGAAATTTAGTGCGTAGAATTCAACTGTAAATCTTGAGACACTGATTGCTGTCCTGCCCAGTTCTCTCCAGCAGTTTTACTTTGGAAATCTACTTCAGGATGAATAAAGATGAGCAAAAAAAGGACATGATCACATGCTGTCAAAGCAGCTCATGGCCACTACACATAGATGGACTTCATTTTCAGTCACGTAAAAAAATCAACACAATAATTAAACTCTCACATTATGATGGACTACAGGCTAATTGTGTCATTTCCCAAGCAGGCAATACTTTATTTATTTCTAAACAAACATACATGCCCTGATAGTTTCTGTTCCAAGAATGACTGAACGTCCAGCAAACCTCCCTTAGCTAATACACCCAGGAAAATTTCACCATGCACTATTCAATAGCAGGACAGTGATATTCCTGCTGCCTGGAATGGCTTAGTTTATCCCAGCGATGTTACAGACCCATTACTAATGTGTGTAATCTTCCATAACTCATTTTATGGTAAGACAAAAAATTCTGATTACTTCCCAGCGATCCTAAGTCTTAGAAATGTCAGAAAGAATCACTTAAGATTAAAGAAATCATTAAATATTTTCTACAGGTTTTTCTATGCGTTCGGTTTGGAACCTAGCCAAGGAAGTTAGTTGTAGGGCTCTAATTTAAATTTAAAACCATTTTAGATTAAAAATAGAAAAATGCTTTTCTAAGCTGATGACATAAAGCTGTTTTCCACCTACAAGACATTACATATGCTGTTACCTATACCACTCAGTCTTATTTTGAGCTGTAACAAGGTGGTTTATTTGTAGCCCAATGCTACTCAAAGGATTTCTTCAATAAAATGAAACAAATCTTTCCCATTTTTCCTTATCTTCAAAAGCTCAATTTTTCAATATATCATCATTGCAAGGTGTTCTGAGACACCCTTGTGAATTTTGAATCTGTTCCACAGACCAATTTAAATAAAAGTAATGGTGATAATATTCAAGTTGGGATTAATGAGCAAAACCACATTGCCAAGAAGGGTATAGTTCCCATTTACACATTTAAGTGTTATTTACACTACATCACTTCTGAATGATCTCTGAGGAAAGGAAAATAGCCAGTTAGGAACGACAGGTATAGATTTGTTAAACACACTAATGGGGTGTGGGGAAAGCTTTATTTAAACATTTCTTAGGGGCCATGGAGATGCACCATAGAAAGCTGCTATATCGCTGCCATAGAGACAGAGTAATCATCTCATTGATTTCTCCAGTGGCAACAGACCTCTTTTGAAACAATAGCTAAGGAAAGCCACAAAGGAATGCAAAGCCTTCCTAACACACTCTCTCAAAATAAACTTCAGTACTTATTGTATGCAAACCCAAAGCAGCTGAGATGCCAACACACAGAGCTGCGAGTTTCTATGTTAATGTTACTGAGTAACAGTTAGGACAATCCTACCAAGTTCCACTTAAAAGCAAAATAGCGAGTTAGAAGACACAAACTTCTTCAAACTGAGGTCAACTTTTCTAAGAAAACACAAGCCCAGTTCCTAATTCTTCCAATTCACTGAAAGTTATTCATTATCAGCCAAAAGAAAATAGTTCAAAAAGAAAATGATAAAAGAGTGGGTTTCATATCAAAGCTAAAAATAATGTATTTATTTTGATATTTGCAATCCAACTCATCCTACAAATAATTTCTGCTATCTTTTGAGCACATTCTTTAACAATTGAGAGAAAAATCTCCAAATCAGGGACAGTTCTAATTCAAGCATCCTTCCTTTGAGGCTTTCTTCTTTTTCAAAGAACACCCCTAAACCCACAACACTATCAATGGAGTTCTTCCTTACAGAAGTCACAGACTGAATGCATGCTAAGTCACAGGAAAAGATGTACAGACCCATATTTTTCATTGTATCAAAAGAAAAAAAAAAGTCATCCTATTCAATACTGAAACTTACACTAACTCAGAGTGACACCAGTTTGTGGCCTTGAATACACAATCCTAATAGCTCTCAAAAGCCAAAGCTTTCTTTTTCTGTATCAGATTACAAACTTCAAAAGCAGTACCAGGAAAACTGGATAGAATGTGACCTGTCCTTCTTTAGGGTTCAGCAGTGTTTTCAACACATAACTTATTTTCAAAGGACAGATTTAAAGTTCTTTGGCATCTTGCTCAATATTAGAGAGATTACTACTTTTTATTTTTTTGTTCAATTTTAGTGGCTGGCTCTTCTGAGTCAGTAGAGATCCATTCTATTGTTATGCTTTGATTCCAGCATTCATACCCAAAATAATTAAACAAAAGTAATCCTCCGTGTAGTCCTTACTAACCATTTAAATACGCCATTAAAAGAACCATTTTTACTCCAGTATTTGCTAGTTAGTGTCATTCTAGAAATTCCAGAGCTGGCAGAAATTTTAATAATGAAACTTAGTCCCTTTTACTGCAATCTCACCTTGTAAGACTTCAGTTAACTTGTTTGCCAAAAGATGTGATACAAAGAACACCACTTGCATGCAGTTAGATTGCTACTTCAAGTTGCTTCTGCCTTATGTCTCTTTATGAATCTCTTCCCCCAATAAGCATGCCAAATATTTTCCCTAATATATAGCTTAATACACTTACACCTTGCATTTCCCCTGTTTTTGATTTCTCATGTTGTCTAACCTTTCCATTACGATTCATTTCCTAGATAAATTTTTTTTTTTTTTAAGTTTACCACAAACTCTTGCACTTTGTCCTTTTGGCACCCCTTGTACTGTAAGATCTGTTCCAGTACTTCTTGCAACCTGTTACTTCATCTGTTAGACTAAATGCAGCTTAAATTCTACAGACATTGCATACAAATTTTGGTTTCTATTTTTGTACAGCCCAGAATTCCATAATATAGATAATAATAAACAAAGTGCACTAATCAAAAGAGACTGTAACTGTTCCAAGAAACAATTATCCTCCTTCTCATGTCAGATAAGTTTCTCCTTTTCTTGGCTCTCATAAAATGTCAACCTCCCTTATAAAACAACTACTTCCTTTATAAAACAACACTTTAAAAGCTAGATGCAGCGTGCTATAGAATGTTTAAAGATAAACATGGAAATGGGAGAAGATTCACATGTTTACACAGTTCCAGTAAACACGAGTCTTATGCCTCTTTAATAAGAACAGAATTGGATGCACAATGAAACAGTTACTGAAATTCATGCTACTAAACAAAGCCTTAGCTTACCCGCCTATCCAGATCTGTGGCTTATTCGAATCAGTCGTGACCCCAAAGATGTCAGGAATCAAGTCTCCATTAAAGCTGAAAATCCAAAACAATTTTATTATCACCCTAATCATTATAGGAGTCGAAATTAACTGCTGTTAAATTAACCTGTATTTGGTTAGCATTTTCCCACCAAGCAATGACAAATTTTCAGCTGTGCAGTGTTTTCCGAGTTTTGGCTCTTGTCTGAGCTGCTAGCAGTAGTAGAGTATTTTACATTATGCCATGCATTTGATTTTCCAGCTATATATTCCCCACCCCTTTTTGTTCAGGACTTCACACAGAGGTACATTTGCTCAGTTGGATAAGCCAGAAAGGCTTTTGCTTTACAAAATTCACCGAAAAATGAATGGCTCTTTTTCTGCATAACAGAGAGTACTGAAATGAAAAAAAATATAGTTACTCTTGCCAGGATGATATAATATACAACATTTGTAAAGATGACTGTTATGTTTTATCATCTTTTGTTGATATTACACAAACCACACAGCTCTTAAAAGACAAAGAGCATGTGTTTCAAATTTTAGTGTTAAAACGTATTTAAGTTGCTTAGTCACAATGCTGTTTTCTAAAAAAGTAGGTCATACTTACTCCATTACTAGAGGCTCATCATGAAAAGTCTTATTTATCATACTTTTATGGTTAAGATCTGAAACCAGAAAATATTCACTTGATTCAGTTACCAATATATAATGACATTTACACTTTAAACCTAGACATAATTCTATTAATTTGCAACCATCAATTTTATGATTAAAAACATAATCAGCCACCACTGAGCATAAACAACTGAATGGCTTCCTGAAATGCAGGAAAGGTGAGTTACATTTAAAATGCTGAAGCTTCTCTCTCCACTAAACTCCTCAATAAATTATTCTAAGTAGATCTTAGTGAAACCTATTTCTATGTATGACTGCAATCACATGGACATACGAAATCTTTTAAATAGTTGGGATGAAGACAGTCTAAGAATCTAACATTGTACATAAGACCTCTGTTCAGTGTTTTGTCACTGTAAAAAAAACAAACGTTCTTAATCATATACACTGAGTGTTTGAAATGAAGTTTAGAGGTAGGCTGCCTAAATGGGAAATAAGGATTTTAAGTCCTAATCAGGTTACCATTTCTGAGATTTCATTATGACTTGTAATCCAAACTGCTTGGCACATCATCCCCATTTCCTTCATCTCTTCATGTTTGTCTCCTGCCAGCTTCCACATGTTATGACAGTATCCTCCTATTGACTTGTCACACCCATTACCCAATAGGCACCACATACCTTCCCAGCAGCCTCATGACATACTGACCATAGTATGAATTTTTAACCTCTGACTCCTTTTCTAAGCCCTGTGTCCTAATTTGTGCCTCTCCCAGTATTTGTTTATTCAGAAGCAAGACAGCATAAATTAATCCAAATCCTTCATGTTCTTCCCAATACTACTGATACCTCCTGTTCTCTTAATACTTCATCCAGTGGACTTTCCCAGGTTGCTTGTTTCACCTCTGATTAAAGCCAGAAGCAATGGTATCCAAGGCCATCATTTGCCTCACCTGTGACTATTTATAACACAGTCATTTATAATAGTGATTATTATTCTTCAGTAGTTTTTCTGGACTTCAGAGCATCTTCTTTTGCTTTTCTTTCCTTCTTCAAACCCTAAACTCTTCCCAAAACCATTTCCTAGCAAAGTCACTAAAAACCAGAAGAGACTTCAAGAGTTCACGTAGTCCATGACTCTACATTAAGATGGAATCAGCTATACCTAGAACACTGCTAAAAGATTCTTGAAAACTCTGTTCTTGAAAACTTCCAGTGATAGAGACTCTAGAGAACTCTCTCCCAAAACCTACTGTAGTGTATCACTGTCTTTAAAGAATTTGGTTTAACAGAAATAACAGTGTTATATTACTGTTGGTAAATTTAGGGCTGGTATTTTGAAAGTTTATGCACCAAATTTAATATTGGGTTCCCAGTGCATTTTAAATTCCAGATGAATCTTTTGAGATAATCTTTGTGCAGCTGACACGTATAACATGGAAGCCATGAGGAGTAGATCTTCAGTTAGTTGGTTACTGTCAAACTGTGATACTGTTTGGTTGTGTCTGTTGCATGATATAAAGCAAGAGCTTTAGCTTTGTTCTCTTTTATTAATTAACTGAATACAGCTTAACAGCAAGATAGCATATGGGTATGAAGCTGAATAGCTGCTAATCCCTGTTTTAGTTGTAAAAACAATTACTATGCTGTAAAATGAGTTGTAACTTTCTGACAATACTTTTAATAATTCCAAGTTTAACAATCTTATTAATAAGCAGTCTCAGCAACTCACCTAATGTTTGGTTGTGCCCCCAGAAAATAAACACTGAAAGTTCATTTTTGCCATGCTTTTGTGCCTGGGTAGTCAGGAGGACATCCATTTGTGAATCACCATCGTAATCTCCAGGAACTACACTGGTTATGGTAACACCAAGAGATCTGGAATTAAAAAAAAACAAACACAAACACCACATGCAAATAATTGTACAAGCGTGCACATGAAAACTGAAAGTATTTGTGTGTTCAAAGGCTTGCCTTTTCATCCCAGTTATTATTAGTTGATCCCATACAATATTTTCTTTCAACAACCTGACTTTTTTTAAAAGTCCAGATCTATTGCAAAAGTAACTTCAAATCAAGTATTCCGCAGTCTGTCTTCCTCCAAGGAAAAGTCACAGAATCACAGAATCGTTATGGCTGGAAGAGACCTTCAAGATCATCCAGTCCAACCGTCTACCCAGCACCACCATAACCATCCCTAAAGCCCTAAACCATATCACTCATCCAGGTACTTCATGAACGCCTCCAGGCACAGCAACTCCACCACCTCCCTGGGCAACTTGTTCCAATGTCTGATCACCCTAATGGTGAAAAGTTTTTTCTAATATCCAATCTGAATCTCCCTTGTTGTAACTTAAGTCCATTTCCCCTCATCCTCTCACTGTAGGCTTGGCAGAAGAGACCAACCCCCACCTCACTACAACCCCCTTTCAGGTAGTTTTAGAGAGTGATGAAGTTTCCCCTAAGCCTCCTCTTCTCCAGACTAAATAAACCCAGCTCCTTCAGCCATTCCTCATAAGACATATTTTCCAAACAAAAAAAAAAAAGAAGTTATTTTAAACTCTAAACTTCTGCTAACAGGCATTCTTCAGCCATATCCTGTTTGTCAATGCTATCCAGACTTCATTAAACCCCTTCATTTGTTGTAGAACCAGTCCTCAAAAAATGTGTTTCCTAGAGCAGGATCTTTTCGTTGCATTCTAAGAGCAAGACCATAAAGCAACAGGAACAGCATAAGCAGCAGGAGTCAGACAGATAGCTAAATCTTTTCCAAGACAATGTCATCTCCTCCCATCTCCCTACATTTCTTTGTTCTTTATCTTTTTTTACTTAGTTACCTGCTCAGAGACTTTACACACACAAACGTGGATCATTCCATAAGGAATTAAAACCAGGTAATTTCTAATGCACTGAACAAATTAGCTCCTTCCAAGATAGGAGGGAATAAGGAAAAATACAAGTATATAGAACGATAGAAGATGAAGCTGAGCTATAACAGCAATTCAACTTTTAACAGACATAATACTACTAGCAAGCATTGTTTATCAGCAATACCATCTCCTGTAATAGTATTATGGTTAAAACTATACATATATATATACACACACACATAACACACAGCTTGCTTTACATTTATTAAAAATTGATGCTTTTTTAAAAGCCACATTTAAACTCCAAAAAGGAACAGATCTCTACACAGAAATACCAGAACACCAGTCTCCATATCTCTTTCTAAAGCAGATGATGCTGGCTGGGTTCCATTAGTAACTACAGCAGCTAGAAGAATTTCCCTGAAAGCATGTCTTGGGACAGGGACCAATATGACCTGCCAAAAAGACCTGAAGGGATCACAGAATCACAGAATCTAAGGGGTTGGAAGGGATCTTGAAAGATCATCTAGTCCACCCCCCCTGCCAGAGCAGGGTCATCAAAGTTATCATCAAGGGATGATAACTTGCTTTACTAGGAAATAAAGTCCTGAAAAATCAAGTCAACAAAAATATTCCAAGATATGGGTGTTTTCATTACAAATTAGAGGACAAAAAACCCAAGCACAGAAATTCCATAAGGGGATAGGAAGTCACACACCTTGGTTAACAATAGGAATGATAAAACTCATCTCTACAAATTCTGTCATCTGGCCCACAAAATCCAAACCAATCAAGACCAGACAGTATCACAAAATTAATCAGGAAGCTGGTCAAAGAACTGGAGCTCTAAGGGCAAGCTGAACAACACAGTCAAACAGATAACTAGCACAGACAATTCTAATCATGTTCCCACTCACTGCATGGATGCACCTTCAAGAAAAACAGCCACTTGCATCGTTTCACCACTGAGTATCAATACTTACTTCATTGGCAACTTAACACGGGGCTTGAAGTAGGGTTCCTTTTGGTCAGCCAAAAAGATGATCAACTCATTCCCTGCAAAAGCAAGGAGAATTATAAATGGTTTATATAGAGTAACAACATTTAAAAAGCGATGTCACAAATAGTCATTCCCCACAGCAGCAAAAACTTTGGAAGATTTCTCATACAACTACTTCCACCTCATTCCAAAGGAAGCCAAGGAGCACTTCTTCAACACCTGTGTATCACTTAAAATAATACTTCCTGTAACAAGCTAAGAAACATTACATGGGAAAGTTGTAGGCATCAGCTCCATACAAATTATTAAAGATTAAAAGCTAACTCAAATGAATTCTTTTAATACTGTCTATGACACAGCAGGGTCTGACACTGCTCTCCCAACTTGGCTGACAAAAGCACTAAGTGAAACTCACAGAAGTAACCCAGTTCCCTGCAGCATTTCCTAACTTAGAGGCAATGATACAATCCACAATCATTTAATTATTCCAGGAAGATCTAAATCAAAGCTTGTATTTTATGTTGCACAAGTATGTGAAATTCTGGAAAAAAAAAAATTTAAAAAGTTTTAACCTGAATGATGAATGTATTTTCAGCCAATAAACCACAATACACGTGCACTTACTTCTGTAATAACATTATACAGCTAAAGAAAGAAAAAACAATGTTTTACTCATCTTTTATTATGTTCATTTCCTGCATGCTCCATGAAACTCACCTGTAGCATCCCAAAGCACAAGAGCTAGGTTACCTAATCAAACACAATCCTATGGCTCCAAACCCAAGCTATCACAGTATATTTTGAGAGCATCATTCTGTGGCAAAGTTCACAGCTGTGAAATAGCTAATACAAGCTTCCTGGCCATGGAAAAAAAGTAACTGCCATAAACCTATTTACCAAGGAGAATATGCCAGCATATGAGCAAATGAAAACAAACCCTCTCAAAATGGATAGGGACGACTAGTGCAGTCCCATCTGGCAAGCTAATAAAGCCTGGGTTGCACTACACATTCACAGATGATTGAAAAAGCTGGCACGCAGTAAGGTGAAGAAGCCTGCTGGCTGGTTAAGCTCTTGATAATAAAGCCGTGGGCTGACTGCTAAAACTTGTAATTCTGATTTCACGCTACAGACTTCCACCTGCCTTTTGATCATCTCTGTGGTGAAGTAATGATGATGATGAAGCAGCAAATGTGTTTTTACACATACCAGGTTCCAAGTCAATTATACCACTCAGAAATGAGATTTTATGGTCACTGAAGATAGATTTATGAAAATTTCAGCTCAGTGCTTGTCGATAGTCAAAACAGACTCCTGGAAATTATTAGATGAACAGAAAACAAAATCACTATGCCACTACACCAAACCATAGTGCACACATCCTAGGTGCCACCTGCAGTTCTTGTCCTCTCAGCTCAGAAAGAACACAGAAGAAAGGGGAAAGAGTGAGAGTGAACACAAGGTAACAGTTTCCACACCATCAACAATTTACAAATGATGTAGATTAGAAGTCTTCAGTCTGAACATCTGAGTGAGGATAGGAGAGAAGCTTCCAAAAGTCCCCAGTGGAATGGAGAAGGCGAATAAGGGAATGATTATTCTCTGCTCTGTACTACTAGAAGATACAAACACAACTGGGTGGCAGTAGGTTAAATAGGTGACCAGCATGAGCTTCCTCACTTAGCCCTGCTTTGCACAGACACCTACAAAGCAGGGAAGTGTCTGCACAATTCCATTCATTCCTATATTTATTGTCAGAAACTGACTAAGCCCAGAGTTCAGTGGTAATTTGAATTGTTCTTGCAACAAGATCCTTGTGGATCTAGCTTCCCTCTTACATTCACCTAGTTTACTCTCTCTTACAAAGCTCCAAGCACAAACTGATTTTCTTGTGATGTATCTGAGCATATGAACACAACTCTCATTCAAATAAAGTAATTCAAGATCACAACAGCAATACAGAACCAGTAAAAGACCCAAGACATCATCCCAGTTGCCTTATTAAGGGTCAGGATTATTAGGACTGGGCTTCTCTACCCAATCACTGTTCCTCAAAGTCCAGTATTACCTCCAATGTTTACTGCTGGAGCACTATTTGGAATTGGCTACCATTAATTCTCCTATTTAGAATTGGGAGTACTTTTTTTGTTTAGAAGGTGCACTGTAAATTTTTCAAGCTGCTTTTTGCCAGGACTTAAATTATGAAAAATTATGTTTTCAAGTATGTTCTTTCTGGCTGGTTTTTAGAGAGTATCAAGCAGGAACACTATAGCAAGTGCTGCTGTGCAGAAGCAAAGAAAAAACCCTGAGTCTTGTGTCTAACACTTTTAACTACTCACATTTTTATATGTATTCATCTGAAAGATAAGAAAGTAAAAATTAAGTCTCTTATCACCAACGTTCATTTGAAATGTAATCTTTGGAGGCACTTTTTCCGTGGATGAGCCAATTATTCCAAGATAATTTAAATATCTCAGCTAGATGGGGAAATCACTCATGCTTCACCAAAGCTACTTATAGAAACATTTCTTGAGGTTGGAGGAATGAAGAAAAGTGAATTAGAGAATACATTTATTATCTTAATGTGTAGCTTTGAGCCTGTAAAACAATCCCAGATTAACATCAGCCAATAGCACTGAGCACAGCAGCTCTGACTTGGGGTCCCCTCCTATCACAGAATCACAGAATCTAAGGGGTTGGAAGGGACCTCGAAGGATCATCCAGTGCAACCCTCCTGCCAGAGCAGGGTCACCTAGAGTCCATCACACAGGAACGCATCCAGGCGGGGTTTGAATGTCTCCAGCCAAGGAGACTCCACAGCCTCTCTGGGCAGCCTGGTCCAGTGCTCTGGCACTCTCACAGGAAAGAAGTTCTTCCTGAGATTCACATGGAACCTCCTGTGCTCCAGTTTGCATCCATTGCCCCTTGTCCTATCATTGGTCATCACTGTAAAAAGCTTGGCTCCATCGTCCTGACCCTCAGCCTTTACATATTTGTAACCACGGATGAGGTCACCCCTCAGTCTCCTTTTCTCCAAGCTAAAGAGCCCCAGCTCCCTCAGCCTCTCCTCACAAGGGAGATGTTCCACTCCCTTCATCATCTTTGTGGCTCTGTGCTGGACTGTGAAGCCTGAACAGAAACTCATGGCAGATGAGAGTTGTGTGGAACAAATACACATAGTTTTTCACTTTAACATGATGTTTAAGGCAGGATAACATGCAATTTATCCTCTTTACAGCTGTGAAACGTCCATTTCTGCTCCCCAAAGCACTGCAAGAGCAGGAGCCAAGGCCAGTTCTGACCGTTCACCCTGTGGGACGGAGCCTTTGGGTCATTTCACACCCCTAAGTTGAGCTCCAGAGGAAAGCGTTCCCTGCCCCGTGTGAAGCCAGATTCCAGCGCAGGTTGCAAATACATTTCCCATGCCGGAAATATCCCAGGAAAAGCCTGAGTGCCCATTTGGGCGCTGGCGGCAGCGTTAGCGCTCGCTGTACCCGGCCCCAGCGGGCATCTCCAGCTGGGGGGGCCACAGGGGTCCCGCTCCCTGCTCCTCGCAGGGCAGCTCAGGCCGGGAAGGCTTTCCCGAGCTCCCAGAGGAGCAGCCGGTACCGCCGCCAGCGCGCAGCCCCCGGGCTGGGGGTCCCCC